>OY986437.1:135016039-135131039 GCA_963920525.1 Dichetophora obliterata
AATGAAATGAAAATGAAATGAAAATGAAATGAAAATGAAATGAAAATGAAATGAAAATGAAATGAAAATGAAATGAAAATGAAATGAAAATGAAATGAAAATGAAAAGAAATGAAAATGAAATGAAAATGAAATGAAAATGAAATGAAAATGAAATGAAAATGAAATGAAAATGAAATGAAAATGAAATGAAAATGAAATGAAAATGAAATGAAAATGAAATGAAAATGAAATGAAAATGAAATGAAAATGAAATGAAAATGAAATGAAAATGAAATGAAAATGAAATGAAAATGAAATGAAAATGAAATGAAAAATGAAATGAAAATGAAATGAAAATGAAATGAAAATGAAATGAATGAATGAGAATGAAAATGAAATGAAAATGAAATGAAATGAAATGAAAATGAATGAAAATGAAATGAAAATGAAATGAAAATGAAATGAAAATGAAATGAAAATGAAATGAAAATGAAATGAAAATGAAATGAAAAATGAAATGAAAATGAAATGAAATGAAAATGAAATGAAAATGAAATGAAAATGAAATGAAAATGAAATGAAAATGAAATGAAAATGAAATGAAAATGAAATGAAAATGAAATGAAAATGAAATGAAAATGAAATGAAAATGAATGAAAATGAAATGAAAATGAAATGAAAATGAAATGAAATGAAATGAAAATGAAATGAAAATGAAATGAAAATGAAATGAAAATGAATGAAATGAATGAAATGAAATGAAAATGAAATGAAAATGAAATGAAAATGAAATGAAAATGAAATGAAAATGAAATGAAAATGAAATGAAAATGAAATGAAAATGAAATGAAAATGAAATGAAAATGAAATGAAAATGAAATGAAAATGAAATGAAATGAAATGAAAATGAAATGAAAATGAAATGAAAATGAATGAAAATGAAATGAAATGAAATGAAAATGAAATGAAAATGAAATGAAAATGAAATGAAAATGAAATGAAAATGAAATGAAAATGAAATGAAAATGAAATGAAAATGAAATGAAAATGAATGAAAATGAAATGAAAATGAAATGAAAATGAAATGAAAATGAAATGAAAATGAAATGAAAATGAAATGAAAATGAAATGAAAATGAAATGAAAATGAAATGAAAATGAAATGAAAATGAAATGAAAATGAAATGAAAATGAAATGAAAATGAAATGAAAATGAAATGAAAATGAAATGAAAATGAAATGAAATGAAATGAAAATGAAATGAAAATGAAATGAAAATGAAATGAAATGAAATGAAAATGAAATGAAAATGAATGAAAATGAAATGAAATGAAATGAAAATGAAATGAAAATGAAATGAAATGAAATGAAATGAATGAAATGAATTGAAAATGAAATGAAAATGAAATGAAATGAAATGAAATGAAATTGAAAATGAAATGAAAATGAATGAAATGAAATGAAAATGAAATGAAAATGAAATGAAATTGAAATGAAAATGAAATGAAAATGAAATGAAATGAAATGAAAATGAAATGAAAATGAAATGAAATGAAATGAAAATGAAATGAAATGAATAAATGAAATGAAAATGAAATGAAATGAAATGAAAATGAAATGAAAATGAAATGAAAATGAAATGAAAATGAAATGAAAATGAAATGAAAATGAATGAAAATGAAATGAAAATGAAATGAAAATGAAATGAAATGAAATGAAATTGAAATGAAAATGAAATGAAAATGAAATGAAAATGAAATGAAAATGAAATGAAAATGAAATGAAAATGAAATGAAAATGAATGAAAATGAAATGAAAATGAATGAAAATGAAATGAAAATGAAATGAAAATGAAATGAAAATGAAATGAAAATGAAATGAAAATGAAATGAAATGAATGAAATGAAATGAAAATGAAATGAAAATGAAATGAAAATGAAATGAAAATGAAATGAAAATGAAATGAAAATGAAATGAAAATGAAATGAAAATGAAATGAAAATGAAATGAAATGAAATGAAAATGAAATGAAAATGAAATGAAAATGAAATGAAAATGAAATGAAAATGAAATGAAAATGAAATGAAAATGAATGAAAATGAAATGAAAATGAAATGAAAATGAAATGAAAATGAAATGAAAATGAAATGAAAATGAAATGAAAATGAATGAAAATGAAATGAAAATGAAATGAAAATGAAATGAAAATGAAATGAAAATGAAATGAAAATGAAATGAAATGAAATGAAAATGAAATGAAAATGAAATGAAAATGAAATGAAAATGAAATGAAAATGAAATGAAAAATGAAATGAAAATGAAATGAAAATGAAATTGAAAATGAAATGAAAATGAAATGAAAATGAAATGAAAATGAAATGAAAATGAATGAAAATGAAATGAAATGAAATGAAAATGAAATGAAAATGAAATGAAAATGAAATGAAAATGAAATGAAAATGAAATGAAATGAAAATGAAAATGAATGAAAATGAAATGAAAATGAAATGAAAATGAAATGAAAATGAAATGAAAATGAAATGAAAATGAAATGAAAATGAAATGAAAATGAAATGAAAATGAAATGAAAATGAAATGAAAATGAAATGAAAATGAAATGAAAATGAAATGAAAATGAAATGAAAATGAAATGAAAATGAAATGAAAATGAAATGAAAATGAAATGAAAATGAAATGAAAATGAAATGAAAATGAAATGAAAATGAAATGAAAATGAAATGAAATGATATGAAATGAAATGAAAATGAAATGAAATGAAATGAAATGAAATGAAAATGAAATGAAAATGAAATGAAAATGAAATGAAAATGAAATGAAAATGAAATGAAAATGAATGAAAATGAAATGAAAATGAAATGAAAATGAAATGAAAATGAATGAAAATGAAATGAAAATGAAATGAAAATGAAATGAAAATGAAATGAAAATGAAATGAAAATGAAATGAAAATGAAATGAAAATGAAATGAAAATGAAATGAAAATGAAATGAAAATGAAATGAAAATGAAATGAAAATGAAATGAAAATGAAATGAAAAGAAATGAAATGAATGAAAATGAAATGAAAATGAAATGAAAATGAAATGAAAAGAATGAAAATGAAATGAAAATGAAATGAAAAATGAAATGAAATGAAAATGAAATGAAATGAAATGAAATGAAAATGAAATGAAATGAAATGAAAATGAAATGAAAATGAAATGAAATGAAATGAAAATGAAATGAATGAAATGAAATGAAATGAAAATGAAAAGAAAATGAAAATGAATGAAAATGAAATGAAAATGAATGAAATGAAATGAAAATGAAATGAAAATGAAATGAAAATGAAATGAAAATGAATGAAAATGAAATGAAAGAATGAAATGAAATGAAAATGAATGAAATGAATGAAAATGAAATGAAATGAAATGAAATGAAAATGAAATGAAAATGAAATGAAAATGAAATGAAAATGAAATGAAAATGAAATGAAATGAATGAATGAATGATGAATGAAATGAAATGAAATGAAAATGAAATGAAAATGAAATGAAAATGAAATGAAAATGAATGAAATGAAATGAAATGAAATGAAATGATTGAATGAATGAAAATGAAATGAAAATGAAATGAAAATGAAATGAAAATGAAATGAAAATGAAATGAAATGAAATGAAATGAAATGAAAATGAAATGAAAATGAAATGAAAATGAAATGAAAATGAAATGAAAATGAAATGAAAATGAAATGAAAATGAAATGAAAATGAAATGAAAATGAAATGAAAATGAAATGAAAATGAAATGAAAATGAAATGAAAATGAAATGAAAATGAAATGAAAATGAAATGAAAATGAAATGAAAATGAAATGAAAATGAAATGAAAATGAAATGAAAATGAAATGAAAATGAATGAAAATGAAATGAAAATGAAATGAAAATGAATGAAAATGAAATGAAAATGAAATGAAAATGAAATGAAAATGAATGAAAATGAAATGAAAATGAAATGAAAATGAAATGAAAATGAAATGAAAATGAAATGAAAATGAAATGAAAATGAAATGAAAATGAAATGAAAATGAAATGAAAATGAAATGAAAATGAAATGAAAATGAAATGAAAATGAAATGAAATGAAATGAAAATGTAATGAAATGAAATGAAAATGAAATGAAAATGAAATGAAAATGAAATGAAAATGAAATGAAAATGAAATGAAAATGAAATGAAAATGAAATGAAATGAAATGAAAATGAAATGAAAATGAAATGAAAATGAAATGAAAATGAAATGAAAATGAAATGAAAATGAAATGAAAAGAAATGAAAATGAAATGAAAATGAAAAGAAATGAAATGAAAATGAAATGAAAATGAAATGAAAATGAAATGAAAATGAAATGAAAATGAAATGAAAATGAAATGAAAATGAAATGAAAATGAAATGAAAATGAAATGAAAATGAAATGAAATGAAATGAAAATGAAATGAAATGAAATGAAAATGAAATGAAAATGAAATGAAAATGAAATGAAAATGAAATGAAAATGAAATGAAAATGAAATGAAAATGAAATGAAAATGAAATGAAAATGAAATGAAATGAAAATGAATGAAATGAAAATGAAATGAAAATGAAATGAAAATGAAATGAAAATGAAATGAAAATGAAATGAAAATGAAATGAAAATGAAATGAAAATGAAATGAAATGAATGAAAATGAAATGAAAATGAAATGAAAAGAAATGAAAATGAATGAAAATGAAATGAAAATGAAATGAAAATGAATGAAAATGAAATGAAAATGAAATGAAAATGAAATGAAAATGAAATGAAAATGAAATGAAAATGAAATGAAAATGAAATGAAAATGAAATGAAAATGAAATGAAAATGAAATGAAAATGAAATGAAATGAAATGAAAATGAAATGAAAATGAAATGAAAATGAAATGAAATGAAAATGAAAATGAATGAAAATGAAATGAAAATGAATGAAAATGAAATGAAAATGAAATGAAAATGAAATGAAAATGAAAATGAAATGAAAATGAAATGAAAATGAAATGAAAATGAAATGAAAATGAAATGAAAATGAAATGAAAATGAAATGAAAATGAAATGAAAATGAAATGAAAATGAAATGAAAATGAATGAAATGAAATGAAAATGAAATGAAAATGAAATGAAAATGAAATGAAATGAATGAAATGAATGAAAATGAAATGAAAATGAATGAAATGAAATGAAAATGAAATGAAATGAAATGAAATGAAAATGAAATGAATGAAATGAAATGAAATGAATGAAATGAATGAAAATGAAATGAAAATGAAATGAAATGAAATGAAAATGAAATGAAAATGAAATGAAAATGAAATGAAATGAATGAAAATGAAATGAAAATGAATGAAAATGAAATGAAAATGAAATGAAAATGAAATGAAAATGAAATGAAAATGAAATGAAAATGAAAATGAAATGAAATGAAAATGAAATGAAAATGGAAAATGAATGAAAATGAAATGAAAATGAAATGAAAATGAAATGAAAATGAAATGAAAATGAAATGAAAATGAAATGAAAATGAAATGAAAATGAAATGAAAATGAAATGAAAATGAAATGAAAATGAAATGAAAATGAAATGAAAATGAAATGAAAATGAAATGAAAATGAAATGAAAATGAAATGAAAATGAAATGAAAATGAAATGAAAATGAAATGAAAATGAAATGAAATGAAATGAAATGAAATGAAATGAAAATGAAATGAAAATGAAATGAAAATGAAATGAAAATGAAATGAAAATGAAATGAAAATGAAATGAAAATGAAATGAAAATGAAATGAAAATGAAATGAAAATGAAATGAAAATGAAATGAAAATGAAATGAAAATGAAATGAAAATGAAATGAAAATGAAATGAAAATGAAATGAAAATGAAATGAAAATGAAATGAAAATGAAATGAAAATGAAATGAAAATGAAATGAAAATGAAATGAAAATGAAATGAAAATGAAATGAAAATGAAATGAAAATGAAATGAAAATGAAATGAAAATGAAATGAAAATGAAATGAAAATGAAATGAAAATGAAATGAAAATGAAATGAAAATGAAATGAAAATGAAATGAAAATGAAATGAAAATGAAATGAAAATGAAATGAAAATGAAATGAAAATGAAATGAAAATGAAATGAAAATGAAATGAAAATGAAATGAAAATGAAATGAAAATGAAATGAAAATGAAATGAAAATGAAATGAAAATGAAATGAAAATGAAATGAAAATGAAATGAAAATGAAATGAAAATGAAATGAAAATGAAATGAAAATGAAATGAAAATGAAATGAAAATGAAATGAAAATGAAATGAAAATGAAATGAAAATGAAATGAAAATGAAATGAAAATGAAATGAAAATGAAATGAAAATGAAATGAAAATGAAATGAAAATGAAATGAAAATGAAATGAAAATGAAATGAAAATGAAATGAAAATGAAATGAAAATGAAATGAAAATGAAATGAAAATGAAATGAAAATGAAATGAAAATGAAATGAAAATGAAATGAAAATGAAATGAAAATGAAATGAAAATGAAATGAAAATGAAATGAAAATGAAATGAAAATGAAATGAAAATGAAATGAAAATGAAATGAAAATGAAATGAAAATGAAATGAAAATGAAATGAAAATGAAATGAAAATGAAATGAAAATGAAATGAAAATGAAATGAAAATGAAATGAAAATGAAATGAAAATGAAATGAAAATGAAATGAAAATGAAATGAAAATGAAATGAAAATGAAATGAAAATGAAATGAAAATGAAATGAAAATGAAATGAAAATGAAATGAAAATGAAATGAAAATGAAATGAAAATGAAATGAAAATGAAATGAAAATGAAATGAAAATGAAATGAAAATGAAATGAAAATGAAATGAAAATGAAATGAAAATGAAATGAAAATGAAATGAAAATGAAATGAAAATGAAATGAAAATGAAATGAAAATGAAATGAAAATGAAATGAAAATGAAATGAAAATGAAATGAAAATGAAATGAAAATGAAATGAAAATGAAATGAAAATGAAATGAAAATGAAATGAAAATGAAATGAAAATGAAATGAAAATGAAATGAAAATGAAATGAAAATGAAATGAAAATGAAATGAAAATGAAATGAAAATGAAATGAAAATGAAATGAAAATGAAATGAAAATGAAATGAAAATGAAATGAAAATGAAATGAAAATGAAATGAAAATGAAATGAAAATGAAATGAAAATGAAATGAAAATGAAATGAAAATGAAATGAAAATGAAATGAAAATGAAATGAAAATGAAATGAAAATGAAATGAAAATGAAATGAAAATGAAATGAAAATGAAATGAAAATGAAATGAAAATGAAATGAAAATGAAATGAAAATGAAATGAAAATGAAATGAAAATGAAATGAAAATGAAATGAAAATGAAATGAAAATGAAATGAAAATGAAATGAAAATGAAATGAAAATGAAATGAAAATGAAATGAAAATGAAATGAAAATGAAATGAAAATGAAATGAAAATGAAATGAAAATGAAATGAAAATGAAATGAAAATGAAATGAAAATGAAATGAAAATGAAATGAAAATGAAATGAAAATGAAATGAAAATGAAATGAAAATGAAATGAAAATGAAATGAAAATGAAATGAAAATGAAATGAAAATGAAATGAAAATGAAATGAAAATGAAATGAAAATGAAATGAAAATGAAATGAAAATGAAATGAAAATGAAATGAAAATGAAATGAAAATGAAATGAAAATGAAATGAAAATGAAATGAAAATGAAATGAAAATGAAATGAAAATGAAATGAAAATGAAATGAAAATGAAATGAAAATGAAATGAAAATGAAATGAAAATGAAATGAAAATGAAATGAAAATGAAATGAAAATGAAATGAAAATGAAATGAAAATGAAATGAAAATGAAATGAAAATGAAATGAAAATGAAATGAAAATGAAATGAAAATGAAATGAAAATGAAATGAAAATGAAATGAAAATGAAATGAAAATGAAATGAAAATGAAATGAAAATGAAATGAAAATGAAATGAAAATGAAATGAAAATGAAATGAAAATGAAATGAAAATGAAATGAAAATGAAATGAAAATGAAATGAAAATGAAATGAAAATGAAATGAAAATGAAATGAAAATGAAATGAAAATGAAATGAAAATGAAATGAAAATGAAATGAAAATGAAATGAAAATGAAATGAAAATGAAATGAAAATGAAATGAAAATGAAATGAAAATGAAATGAAAATGAAATGAAAATGAAATGAAAATGAAATGAAAATGAAATGAAAATGAAATGAAAATGAAATGAAAATGAAATGAAAATGAAATGAAAATGAAATGAAAATGAAATGAAAATGAAATGAAAATGAAATGAAAATGAAATGAAAATGAAATGAAAATGAAATGAAAATGAAATGAAAATGAAATGAAAATGAAATGAAAATGAAATGAAAATGAAATGAAAATGAAATGAAAATGAAATGAAAATGAAATGAAAATGAAATGAAAATGAAATGAAAATGAAATGAAAATGAAATGAAAATGAAATGAAAATGAAATGAAAATGAAATGAAAATGAAATGAAAATGAAATGAAAATGAAATGAAAATGAAATGAAAATGAAATGAAAATGAAATGAAAATGAAATGAAAATGAAATGAAAATGAAATGAAAATGAAATGAAAATGAAATGAAAATGAAATGAAAATGAAATGAAAATGAAATGAAAATGAAATGAAAATGAAATGAAAATGAAATGAAAATGAAATGAAAATGAAATGAAAATGAAATGAAAATGAAATGAAAATGAAATGAAAATGAAATGAAAATGAAATGAAAATGAAATGAAAATGAAATGAAAATGAAATGAAAATGAAATGAAAATGAAATGAAAATGAAATGAAAATGAAATGAAAATGAAATGAAAATGAAATGAAAATGAAATGAAAATGAAATGAAAATGAAATGAAAATGAAATGAAAATGAAATGAAAATGAAATGAAAATGAAATGAAAATGAAATGAAAATGAAATGAAAATGAAATGAAAATGAAATGAAAATGAAATGAAAATGAAATGAAAATGAAATGAAAATGAAATGAAAATGAAATGAAAATGAAATGAAAATGAAATGAAAATGAAATGAAAATGAAATGAAAATGAAATGAAAATGAAATGAAAATGAAATGAAAATGAAATGAAAATGAAATGAAAATGAAATGAAAATGAAATGAAAATGAAATGAAAATGAAATGAAAATGAAATGAAAATGAAATGAAAATGAAATGAAAATGAAATGAAAATGAAATGAAAATGAAATGAAAATGAAATGAAAATGAAATGAAAATGAAATGAAAATGAAATGAAAATGAAATGAAAATGAAATGAAAATGAAATGAAAATGAAATGAAAATGAAATGAAAATGAAATGAAAATGAAATGAAAATGAAATGAAAATGAAATGAAAATGAAATGAAAATGAAATGAAAATGAAATGAAAATGAAATGAAAATGAAATGAAAATGAAATGAAAATGAAATGAAAATGAAATGAAAATGAAATGAAAATGAAATGAAAATGAAATGAAAATGAAATGAAAATGAAATGAAAATGAAATGAAAATGAAATGAAAATGAAATGAAAATGAAATGAAAATGAAATGAAAATGAAATGAAAATGAAATGAAAATGAAATGAAAATGAAATGAAAATGAAATGAAAATGAAATGAAAATGAAATGAAAATGAAATGAAAATGAAATGAAAATGAAATGAAAATGAAATGAAAATGAAATGAAAATGAAATGAAAATGAAATGAAAATGAAATGAAAATGAAATGAAAATGAAATGAAAATGAAATGAAAATGAAATGAAAATGAAATGAAAATGAAATGAAAATGAAATGAAAATGAAATGAAAATGAAATGAAAATGAAATGAAAATGAAATGAAAATGAAATGAAAATGAAATGAAAATGAAATGAAAATGAAATGAAAATGAAATGAAAATGAAATGAAAATGAAATGAAAATGAAATGAAAATGAAATGAAAATGAAATGAAAATGAAATGAAAATGAAATGAAAATGAAATGAAAATGAAATGAAAATGAAATGAAAATGAAATGAAAATGAAATGAAAATGAAATGAAAATGAAATGAAAATGAAATGAAAATGAAATGAAAATGAAATGAAAATGAAATGAAAATGAAATGAAAATGAAATGAAAATGAAATGAAAATGAAATGAAAATGAAATGAAAATGAAATGAAAATGAAATGAAAATGAAATGAAAATGAAATGAAAATGAAATGAAAATGAAATGAAAATGAAATGAAAATGAAATGAAAATGAAATGAAAATGAAATGAAAATGAAATGAAAATGAAATGAAAATGAAATGAAAATGAAATGAAAATGAAATGAAAATGAAATGAAAATGAAATGAAAATGAAATGAAAATGAAATGAAAATGAAATGAAAATGAAATGAAAATGAAATGAAAATGAAATGAAAATGAAATGAAAATGAAATGAAAATGAAATGAAAATGAAATGAAAATGAAATGAAAATGAAATGAAAATGAAATGAAAATGAAATGAAAATGAAATGAAAATGAAATGAAAATGAAATGAAAATGAAATGAAAATGAAATGAAAATGAAATGAAAATGAAATGAAAATGAAATGAAAATGAAATGAAAATGAAATGAAAATGAAATGAAAATGAAATGAAAATGAAATGAAAATGAAATGAAAATGAAATGAAAATGAAATGAAAATGAAATGAAAATGAAATGAAAATGAAATGAAAATGAAATGAAAATGAAATGAAAATGAAATGAAAATGAAATGAAAATGAAATGAAAATGAAATGAAAATGAAATGAAAATGAAATGAAAATGAAATGAAAATGAAATGAAAATGAAATGAAAATGAAATGAAAATGAAATGAAAATGAAATGAAAATGAAATGAAAATGAAATGAAAATGAAATGAAAATGAAATGAAAATGAAATGAAAATGAAATGAAAATGAAATGAAAATGAAATGAAAATGAAATGAAAATGAAATGAAAATGAAATGAAAATGAAATGAAAATGAAATGAAAATGAAATGAAAATGAAATGAAAATGAAATGAAAATGAAATGAAAATGAAATGAAAATGAAATGAAAATGAAATGAAAATGAAATGAAAATGAAATGAAAATGAAATGAAAATGAAATGAAAATGAAATGAAAATGAAATGAAAATGAAATGAAAATGAAATGAAAATGAAATGAAAATGAAATGAAAATGAAATGAAAATGAAATGAAAATGAAATGAAAATGAAATGAAAATGAAATGAAAATGAAATGAAAATGAAATGAAAATGAAATGAAAATGAAATGAAAATGAAATGAAAATGAAATGAAAATGAAATGAAAATGAAATGAAAATGAAATGAAAATGAAATGAAAATGAAATGAAAATGAAATGAAAATGAAATGAAAATGAAATGAAAATGAAATGAAAATGAAATGAAAATGAAATGAAAATGAAATGAAAATGAAATGAAAATGAAATGAAAATGAAATGAAAATGAAATGAAAATGAAATGAAAATGAAATGAAAATGAAATGAAAATGAAATGAAAATGAAATGAAAATGAAATGAAAATGAAATGAAAATGAAATGAAAATGAAATGAAAATGAAATGAAAATGAAATGAAAATGAAATGAAAATGAAATGAAAATGAAATGAAAATGAAATGAAAATGAAATGAAAATGAAATGAAAATGAAATGAAAATGAAATGAAAATGAAATGAAAATGAAATGAAAATGAAATGAAAATGAAATGAAAATGAAATGAAAATGAAATGAAAATGAAATGAAAATGAAATGAAAATGAAATGAAAATGAAATGAAAATGAAATGAAAATGAAATGAAAATGAAATGAAAATGAAATGAAAATGAAATGAAAATGAAATGAAAATGAAATGAAAATGAAATGAAAATGAAATGAAAATGAAATGAAAATGAAATGAAAATGAAATGAAAATGAAATGAAAATGAAATGAAAATGAAATGAAAATGAAATGAAAATGAAATGAAAATGAAATGAAAATGAAATGAAAATGAAATGAAAATGAAATGAAAATGAAATGAAAATGAAATGAAAATGAAATGAAAATGAAATGAAAATGAAATGAAAATGAAATGAAAATGAAATGAAAATGAAATGAAAATGAAATGAAAATGAAATGAAAATGAAATGAAAATGAAATGAAAATGAAATGAAAATGAAATGAAAATGAAATGAAAATGAAATGAAAATGAAATGAAAATGAAATGAAAATGAAATGAAAATGAAATGAAAATGAAATGAAAATGAAATGAAAATGAAATGAAAATGAAATGAAAATGAAATGAAAATGAAATGAAAATGAAATGAAAATGAAATGAAAATGAAATGAAAATGAAATGAAAATGAAATGAAAATGAAATGAAAATGAAATGAAAATGAAATGAAAATGAAATGAAAATGAAATGAAAATGAAATGAAAATGAAATGAAAATGAAATGAAAATGAAATGAAAATGAAAATGAAATGAAAATGAAATGAAAATGAAATGAAAATGAAATGAAAATGAAATGAAAATGAAATGAAAATGAAATGAAAATGAAATGAAAATGAAATGAAAATGAAATGAAAATGAAATGAAAATGAAATGAAAATGAAATGAAAATAAAATGAAAATGAAATGAAAATGAAATGAAAATGAAATGAAAATGAAATGAAAATGAAATGAAAATGAAATGAAAATGATATGAAAATGAAATGAAAATGAAATTAAATTGAAAATTTAAATAATATTTTGGTCTTGTAAATAATTGAAAAGCTCGTTGCGCCTGTTAATGCTTCTTTCCGATGTATGCAGAGTGAAATCGTCGAGAATGATATCATCAACTGGTACTTCCGGTATAATAAAGTTGCACATATCGTCTTTAATAATGCATATATTGTGCAGTATACATGCACTCACAATAATATTTGTAAAAGCACTTAAACTTGTTTGTTCAGTAAATTTCAATAATCTCCTAAATCTTGTTTTCAGCAATCCAAAAGCATTTTCAACGACTATGCGAGTTGAAGAATGAATTTTATTGAATTCTCTTTGGGTATCTATCAGATGTCCGTTGTCTTTAAACGGTGGAACTAACCAGCTTGTTGCAGGGTAGGCAGAATCACCAAGGATAAATGAAGAATTTAATAAAAGGCTTCATAATTGTTTTCTATTTCTTGGTATAATTCCGACCGTCTAAGAACTCTGTAGTCATGGAGGGATCCTGGCTCTCCGCAAGAAATGCTAGTAAATTTCTTATCAGCATCGACAACAGCTTGTAGAACTAGACTATAATTTTGCTTCCTATCAAAATATCCTTCCTTGCCAACTGTCGGTGCTTTAATTGTAATATGGGTGCAATCTATTGCACCAATAATCCCTGGAATTTTTTTTTTCGCTGCAAATTTTCTTTGGTTCTCTTCAGCAATTGAACCTTGTGGCCATTTAATAAACTCATGGCTTATTGAAACTAGCCATGCAGTAACACGGCGGACAGCATTCCATGCTGAGGATTTCGTTACGCCGAATAAATTTCCAAGCTGCCTGTACGTAACCGAATTGCTTATGTACCAAACATACATGTAAACCATATTCTTCGATCCAATTTTTGTCACAACATCTTTTAACGTTTCGTATTGTGTGTACCGATCTAGATGGAAAGAAGAATTAGCTGAGAGTTTTATAAGGCTTTCAATTCGTTTTTTCCTATTCATATCTAAACAGATCCCTTTAAAGAAGTTTAAAAAACTTACGAATTAAGTAATGGGCAGTGCTTCGCTGCAAGCGCATATGCGATTTGAAATTGTCGTCGCCGTACGCATCAATAATTTGCAGAAAATCATTGTATTTCGGATGTACTTCTGTCTCCAGGACAGATCCATTCGAGTCCGAGCTTAACTCTGAAAAATTGGGAATTGTTGCGTTTATTAGATCTTCAGCTTCTTGCAGCTCTTTTTGTTGACGCAAACCAATGTCGCTCTCCATTAAACAATATGCAATCTATAGGATACAGAGATGTTTTATTTTCTTCTGTACTTATTTTAATATATTTACCATTGCAATGTCTGCGTTTTCCATTGCGAAGACTTAAAAATTCAATTTCAAGCTACTGATTTGTTTTGTTTATATTTTTTTTTTTACATTTCTGACAGACTAGACAATGCTTCCAAGTTTAAAAAACATTCGTAAGCTACTTAGCAGTCGTTTTTTGACTACTCGCTTGGTAAAAAACACAGCTATTATTACCTTATCGTTAACATAAATAGCAAGGAGCTTCACGCCATACACAAATATATATATATATATACATGTAGAATGATAAATGAGTTGTATATAATTACAATTCAGTTTATTATTTAAAATATTATTGAATACTGTATTTTAAAAATTAAGTGAGATATGGAATGAAAATCTTATTCAAGTATAAAGATTAAATTCAAGTATAAAGATTAAATTCAATTAAAGATACAACTGCAGCGACTGAACGACAACTTTTCAACTGACAACTGCGAGCGCTCTCGACGACTGACCTCCGTTGCTTGAATTAGATTAGATAGATCACCTGCCATTCTCCGCCTAGGGTTGCATAGGCCAAAACCAGCCACCTTACATTCGGCCATCCGACAATTCATCTGATTCAGATGAAAACTCTTCATCAATATTGATATCACGCCACGGCTTCATATAATTGACATCTGTCGATGTTTTCAATGGACCTTCAAAATTAGCTACTCTCTCAACATCGTAGCGCCCATTGCGCTTGACGTTGACTATTTTATATGGCCCCAAGTATTCATTAGCCAATTTCCGGCCAGCCACGAACTGTGTCCTCTTTATTGCGACGAGATCGTGAAGCTTATAACCGAACTCATTCTTACGCGTCTTGTCGAAGTTTGCCTTTTTCTGTGCTTTTTCAATTTGGTGTTTGGCTTCACAGCGTATCTTCTGCCTCCCTTCATCAAAAGCAGACACGAACTCATCTTGCAGTATTTCTATTATGCCATTGTTGACATCACTCCTCATTTTAGTACCGAAAAGTATCTCAAACGGTGAAAATTTTGTAGAGCTGTTAAGTTAATGGCTTTTTGTACTGCGCCAACCACCTTGTACCATTTCGCTAGTTCACTTAACGATAATATTGAAATGATTGATATGATAATACGGTTAATGCGTTATATCTGGCCTTTACCTCTAGCTACATCAGTAGTAGTTGTAATGTGTTCAATACTATTTATGCTGCAAAACTTTGCAAAGGCATTCGTCGTAAACGCTGTACCTTTTTCGCTTATAATACGTACAGGATTGCCAAAAATATCCGACCAGCACTGCAACTTCTTAATGACTTCGTCATTGCCCGTAGATTTCGTTGGAAATAGTTAGTCAAATTTTGAAAACCCGTCAACCATGGCGGATATGTACTTGTATTGCTTCGAGGTACTGTCCATGGGACCCAAGTGATCAATATGCAATGTAGTTAGCGGACAATCCCCTTTTTTTTCTTTTATCTCAACTTCGCACTTGAAGTTTCAGTTGTTTTACTCATTTTTATCTGTTTATCTACATAAAAGTGAATCCTTTTTTATATAAAAAAAAAAGCTGAAAAATATATTCCCATAATTTAAACAGATTCTAGTACTGGTGGTTCATAACCTTCTGGCCGGTCAACGACAGCTCCTTCAGCAGACACAACAGCATCTGTACCTTTACCACTGCCATCACCGTGCAATTCCAAAAGCTTGGATAAATCGAAGCGTGGCTTCTTCAACACCTTCACCTTGCGGATATATACATCATGCAATGGTTAGGTGCGCTGGCAGTTCTTCTCAATATCTTTGGCGATAGAGTCTAAAGCTAATTTATTGACCAATTGCTTCTAGTCAGAGTCGTTGACATCCTTGGTGATAATTCTTGTCATTTCGCTGCGGATTTTTCGAACTTGCGATTGCTGAGCATAGCAAGTTTTGCGTTGAGATTGCTGGTCCTTGGCTGTGAAACCAATACAGAATACTCTTAATAAGTAGCCATCGGTAGTCTTGGCATCAACGCTAGCTTCGATCAAAGTTTGCCATTTCTTAACCATCGACCTTTACTTGTCTGTGGTCAGATCCATGCCGTGGAAGTTGGTCAAAACGTTGCGATCTTGAACATCTTCAGCAATCAGTCGGAACTTACGGAAAGACTGCTCAGAGTCGCTGTCCTTTTGCAAATCTGCCAATGAAACTTCGAACACGCGACCCTTCAAGCCTTCAGAGGCTATTTTCGTGCCTTGTGTGCGGTTCACCAAAGTTTTACCGACATGGCGAATGGAAAACATGTTTGGAGCTTTCACATCGTACCAATCTTTATGAGAGAAGGGATCAATTACCTTCTTCTTTCCACCTTTTTTACCTCCTTTAGAGACCCCCTTATTTTTACCGACCGCCATGTTCAGAAATCAAAGCGGAAAAAGGAAATGCAATGAAGATATCCCTCTTTTTTACCCACTTTCTTGTTATGTGTAATGCATTTTATACAATTGTTAATATATACGACTTCAGAGAAGGTAAATCAACGGAAGACGCTCTACTTGACTTTCTTACCTTCGTGAATAAAGCAATAGATGATAAAATGTTGACTGCATCACTTTTTGTAGATATCACTAAAGCGTTCGATATGGTGGATCATTCAATTCTTCTCGATAAGCTGAATTCTATTGCGTTTAGAGGGGCAATTCACAAATGGTTTTCTCAATATCTAAGTAGCCGTATTCAAAGGGTAAAAATTGGTAATACTATTAGTAACCCAACCACTACTAATATTGGTGTTCCACAAGGTTCTGTCCTTGGCCCAATTTTGTTTCTCATTTACCTGAATTAAATTTTTCTGCAAAATTGGAGCGGTCGTATTACAGCGTTTGCGGATGACTTGGGCATATCATATAAAACATCTTCTATGCTTGAACTTACCGCAATGATAAACGCTGATATAGAATTGATGAGAAAATGGTTTAGCAGGCACAAACTAATTATAAGTAACAAAACTAAATTGTTGTTTTTAAACTAGCCACCCAAGATCTCTCCGAAATATGTTTTAAGTACCACGATCCGTCTTGTAAAAAGTTCCAATGATCCTCTGTTCCAATGATCCAAATTCATATAATCTAGTATGCAACTGCGACATGAACTGCTTTGAAATTGAAATAGTCAAGAATTTTAAATATTTAGGCATAATAATAGACAATAATTTGAGTTGGAATGAATATTCAAACTCTCTAAAGACTTATTTTCAATCTGTTGTAAGAAAATTTTATCGCCTGCGTAACTTATGTTCATTTAAAGTGCTCAAAATGCTTTACTTTGGTCTGTTTCACTCTAAACTCAGTTATGGTATCTGTTGTTGGGGTGGAGCTTACAATGTCAAATTGAAACCATTGCTAACTTTACAAAAATTCATCATTAAACAAATTTTTAATGAAAGTCGACTGTCGCCTTCATTTCAATTATTTAAATCTGCTAATATTTTGCCTATTAAACACTTATTTTATTATAAAGTTTTGGAAGTATTCTCTAAAAAACACAGCAACCTAATTTCTAATACAGTGAGACATTATAATCGCAGGAGAGTGAACTCTGTATTGATTGCACCCTACCGCACCACTGGTTACCGGAATAGCTTTTCAATTGTAACTTGTCGCTTATACAACATGCTACCTGCTAGCATTAAAGTAATAAACTATATGTAGGCACCTGAAGTCCTGGCTTTTTAACTTCAACTTGGATAGCATTGATTTACTCCTGCAGGCTTTAGTCTAGTTTCTTCTCCTTTCATCAAATTTTATGCTTCTTCTATTTTTTCCCCTTCTATTTTTCATTCTATCTGTCTCTTCTCTTTACTCCGCACAAATTTAAAATTTAAAATTAAATGTAAGTTACATTTTAATATTAACTCGTGATGGGTAACACAGTAATTTATTTACTCCACCTATCACTACATTATCTCTTATCTTATTATACTTATTGATATTAATGTTAAAC
Organism: Dichetophora obliterata; assembly: GCA_963920525.1. NCBI lineage: Eukaryota > Metazoa > Arthropoda > Insecta > Diptera > Sciomyzidae > Dichetophora > Dichetophora obliterata. The sequence continues at coordinate 135,034,223 of OY986437.1, forward strand.
TTTTTATAAAACATGTATTGTATTCAATAGATATTTAAGAGAAATTTAAATAAATTGAATTGAATTGAATTGTACAACAACTTTTTTTTCTAAATGAGGTATAAAGTACGACTGCTGAATACTATGCATAGTTTTTTGTACCGAGTAGTGGCCTACCTCATGAGCTCTTCGTATGATTTCAGCTTGCATACGTGTCCCTTTAGTTTATAATTGTCGTACTCACCTCTCTCAAGCAGTTTCGTAATGGCTTTAATATACTTATCCTGCTGCTGTGATTTTCGCAAGCGAGCTGATAGTTCTTTTGTAATAGTCAGCACATTACAGGTTTGGCGACTTAGTGCATCAACATGTCTTAGCCGGCTACCAGCACGATGCTCAACTTTGAAGTCATACTCCTCCATATACAAGATCCATTGAGCAACGTCACGTGGAACTTCCTGCTTTGTTTTCGTCTGCTTGAACGCTACACAATTGGTAACCAACACGAATCGCTTACCCATCAAATAATATCAGAACTTTTTAAGCGCTAGCCACGCAGCTTTTACCTCCAGCAAATAGCTGTGTAGCTTAGCCTCGCTTTCGGTAGTTTTTTTGCTCCAGTAAAATACTGGGTGCCACTTGCCCTCCGCTTTTTGCATTAATATTGCGCCGAAACCATCCTTGGACGCATCTGTGTGCAGCTCTGTTTCAGCTTCCCTGCAGTAGAGATGCAAAACAGGTTCTCCAGTCAACACAGTCTGAAGACTTTCAATTGCATTTAATTCACTTAGCCCCATTTTAAACGGCAAATCTTTTTTGAGCAGCTCCGTTAATGGACGAGCTCCATGTATAGCTCCATTACGTTTTTATTAATTAGAGATTGGAAAATATAATTTACATAGCGGATGAACACCGCTGGCGAGTTGCAAAATCCAAATGGCGCGTAGTTGAATTCATATAATCCATTTTTGGTTGCAAAAGCAGTATATTTTTTACTACTCTCGCCGATAGGAACAAGAAAAAACCCATTTCCAAGGCCCATCACCGAGAAATATTCAGCTTTCTGCAGTTTTTCTAGTACGTCATCGGTTATTGGCACAGGGAAACTGTCTTTTAGCACCATACTATTGAGTTGGCGGAAATCAATGCATACTCGGTACGTGCCATCCTTTTTCTTCACCACGACCTCTCCGCTAGCATACTTCGACGTGGATTTACGAATTATGCTCTTTTCTAACTTGACTCACGACCACTTCTTGTTGAGCGGGTGGTAGTCGCCTTGGAGCATGTCGAAATGGTGTTATCTGGTCTGGAACTATAGCTGCGTTCCTTTCGCCTTAATATAATCGCGATAACAAATTTTCTCAAAGGAACGGCAAGAAAAACGACTCGTAGAGGGCACTACCGTTGCAGTCAAAATTAAATTCAAACAAGCAATCATGATACAATAACTATTTAGTGTCATAAGACTGTGTGTCGTTCAAAAGTGTTGTGAAATGTTATGGTAGCGATACCTTAGTGAACGATGTTTTTCTCTGAATGTGTTTTACTTTAAACGTCAGAAAAATTGCAAATTATTTAATTTAATTATTAATATTATGCAATTATATAAATAATTTCAGTGCAATTGTTGGCTTCGCTGAATGCGTATGTGTGTGACACACGCGGCTTGTTTTGTTTTCTTCTGTTTAACATTCGATGGTTGCAGCTCGTGAGAAAATAGGTAGCTGTCATGGCTACCTAATAGTCATTGTATCAAACAAACAAATAATTCAAAAAATGAAATGACAGCTCTTAAAAATATACAGGTGCGGCATCTGCGTTTGAAATTTTTTAAAGGCTATATCACAATTTTATATGGATAGCAAAAATAATCCTATTTGTTATAGGATTATTATTTTTGTTTTTGGTTTGTATGTAAAAAAAATAATCTGGATTGTTTTGAAGCGAATGGAACGCAGCTTATGTTTAGCATTATAGGACAGCTGCTAGTCATGTCGATTGTATTTTACATTATTGCTTGATTGTATGACTCCATGATTGTATTAATATCCGATGCGTACTGCAGTGGTAAATCTGGTTCAGCTTCGTTTAAACTTATTTTGTAAATCGCTGCTTTAACTGTTCCGATAAAATGCGATAAAACTTTGCTTGGAGTATTTCCTAATCCGTATAAAGTCAAATCACTATAAGCAAATTCCACCTTCTATTTTTTTTGCACGCACTTTTCTTTACAATTGTTACATCTGCACCTGTGTCGACTAAACATTCAAGTGGTTCATTATTTAACAATATATTTTTCAAACGCCTCTTATAAGTCAAATCACTATAAGCAAATTCCACCTTCTATTTTTTTGCACGCACTTTTCTTTATAATTGTTACATCTGCACCTGTGTCGACTAAACATTCAAGTGGTTCATTATTTAACAATATATTTTTCAAACGCCTCTTATCGCTTATTTTGCTTATTCGTGCTATGTCAACTGTTTTATTTTTTTCACAATTTCTCGCAATATGGCCGTTCATATTACATTTGAAGCACTTTCTCTTTTACATCCCGTTCTCTAATGATCTGACGCACCACAATTAAAACAATACTCTTTTTTCGCGTAAGCTTTGTTTTGTGTTTCTATTGTATTTTCTACTTTTCCCTGCCATTTATTTGAGGATTTCGAAGAAAACGCTCTTTCGACGATTTCATATCTTTCTCTTAACTCTGCGAACGATTAAGCACTGTATAAAGTAATTTTTTATTCTGATTTTATTTTCAGCCCATCAACAATGTATTGCAAAACCGATATATCATCTACACAACCGAGCGTGGCGATTTTTTTCATACATAACATATATTCATGAAATGTCTCGGAGTCTGATTTTTTCCGCATGTGCAGTTGGCGATGAATTTCTGCGCTGTTGTGTTCAATGTGAAATTTACTTATGAGTGCCTGTTTAAGAGAAATAAAATCACTTAACGCGACAGTCTCAAGGAAAAGTTGCTCAGTTTTTGTCATGACATTGCGCGCCTATACATGCATTTATTTTTCGTTCAATCCATATGCAGCAGCATTGGCTTCAAAAATTTCAAATTACTTTATCACCGGAATCGATTTTCCGTCGCACTGCGGCACTACTTTCGCGAAGCTTTCAATTAACACCTCAATTTTGTTCTCTCTATTTCGACTTGAATCGACTAAATCGACTAAAATCGACTTTGATTTTAGGGCAAGCAATTGCATCAATTCTGATAACTGTACGTTTTGATCAGAAATTTCTCGCGAGCCCTTCTGCATGTTAACTGTTTGTTTTCGATATTTTCACTAAGTAACTGTTTTGCTCGCGAACGCGTGGAATAGCTATATAATGGAGTTTTTTTCTTCTTTTGGTGCAGTCCCATTAACTCTACGCCGAGCACCTTTTATTCGCGTTTCAGATAATTATCTTTTCCTCTTGTCAGCTAAACTTTTATTCGGACAGCACAATTATTTAGATTAGCAAATGTAATTCTATATACAGGCACACTTTGCTTTTAATTTCATTTCAATGGCACCGGTTGAGCCCCCAAATGTAGAACGATAAATGAGTTGTATATAATCACAATTCAGTTTATTGATTAAAATATTATTGAATATTGTATTTTATAAAATACCTCTCACCTGCCATTCTCCGCCCAGGGTTGCATAGGCCAAGACTAGCCACCTTACATATATAACACTATAAAATATTAAATAACGCAGCGTAGTTGGGTCTTGTCGAAGTCGTTGTCACACCAAACCTCTCCAAGTCACCGAACTCTACCGAATATCACCGAACATACTACTAGCTCGTATCCCTATAATATTGTGTATTGCAATAAGAAAGACTTACTCATAAGATTACACTAAGATAAAAATATACATATCTACTTGAATATTGTGTGCACTGCTAAAATTTCAACTTTAACAATAAAACAGAATTTATATAATTTAATTATTTATTCATTATTTGCAGTTCTTAGTGTTACAAGATATAATATCTCTTAACTAGCACTTATCATTAAGAAAAGGAAATATGGCAGTTAATATTTTATATACGAAACACCTATATTTAATTTACGAAAACTAAAAACTAACATGATGAGCTTATTACAACAAAAAATCGAAAACATACAAAATTATTACAAAAAAAATATGAAATGTGATTAAATACTTTAAACTTATCTCTAATGGATGACATGCAGTGATGTTCCTCGACGCGTTATATTTAACCGTTGTGTCGATCGTAGAGCCCACGGGTACATTTGCAACTTTAATTTTCCTGTATCTTCCAAACGGTTAGTCCGATTGACCTGAAATTTCATGATATCCTCAACCATACACTTTTGCATCATGTGGAAACTATAACCCAGTTGGAAAACCGTTTGGAAAATATAACCCAGTTACTAGAAAATGACCTAGCGTCAACAGCTGAAAATTCATACAAATATATAGAAATAAATGGAGATATTTAGTTTATTTTATGGAAATTTGTTTATTTATTTATAGAAAATCATTATAATGAAAGTAAAAAATATATTTTATGAATTTTAGCAGCATCTGAGGCATTGTGGATGATCCTTCGAGTGCTGCTCCTCATACGGTAGTGCATTCAATCGACGCGGAGCTAGCCACTCACCATCTGCCATTTTATTTTCTCTTTTTATATATTTGCCGCACAAAATAAATTTTTAGGTCTTTACACTTCAAAAATCGCACATAAACTGACTTATGCATACAAAACTACTCAAAACGAAACCTGCGCAAAAAATCATGTTTCTGCCTGCAAAACTGGTTGTGCAGGGGTAGGTAGGCAAGATATTCCCAAATACCCTTTTGTTCCTGTTAGTAGACGTGTTTTCCTACACATTCCAAAAAAAAAATGTTTACATTGAACAAATATTTTATGAGTTATAATTATTCTGCGCAGGTACTAAAAATAGCACTATGAGCAAGAGGGGTTGATTTTCAGTTCAAATATAACGGAATTTTGCGAATGAAAATTCAATGTTAATTATTTTTCTTGGTAAAAAGGGATCAAATTACAAGGATTAAAAAAGAATTTGGAAATTGTTAAATTTTTATGGATTTTGGCAATTCCCATTTTTGGTAAAAATGGATTATTTAGGTACCAAATTTTTTTTTTCCCAAATTATGATAAAAGTTTTGTTAACTAGACAATATTTCCAATAAATAAAAAAAAAAAACCAGAAAATTACAAGAATCCAGGTAGTAGTTAATATTTGTATATCAAAAGCAACTATCTGCCATACAAAACGTATGAAGTACCCGGGTACATCTACTGTCGATGTGGATAAAACCCAACAGCTGTTGACACAACGGTTAATTGTCGACATTTTGGTGTCGATAATGCAAAATGTGTCGACAATGTAGACTTTGTCGAGAATTGTGTAAACAATGTCAACAAAATGCAACACTGCGAAAATGCAAGTTCTATTTAGATTATGCTGATTCTTAAATTCTTTTTAAAAGTCGTTTAACTAACACAAACTAACAAATTTTACAATTAAGCAAACATAAACCATGCCCAGATGGCGTAAAAATAAGGAATACTCCGAACTTGGACTCGATTTAATTATATATCACAATAAACACGCAGCCTCTTATAAATGTTATCTACACGTCGTTAAAAGCAATTGTCTACACGACATTGTCGACACCGTCGACAATAGTTTTGTTGACATCATGTTGTCTACGCCGCACATCACTGATGACATGTTAAACTAATTAAGGGACGACAATGACGATAATAGTTTCTTTTTAAAATTGACAGCGTTGCTAATTTGTTGTGTGTTATAATGTAAGGAATTCCAAAGACGTGGACCATATATGAAGAATTGTCTTTCGGAGACAAGACTGGAGTGTCTTGCTAATATAATATTATTATTACGGTGCGATTGTGTGAAGCAAAGTCTCTCGAAAAGATAGATAGGTTCAACTGTAGAACTTTTATCTTGACAAGATTATCAAAGGTGGTGTTGTTAATTTGGTAAGCATATTCCGAGACATGATCAAACCTACTCAGACTGTATACATACCGAGCGATATTATTATATGTTACTTTTAATTGTTTGCTTATGGACACAAGTAGCGTTTGCAAATACTTCACAGCCATACAAGAGAATTGGTTTTAAGTATGTTTTTGCTAAAAGCAGTCTAATTCTTAATGGCGTAAAGTATTGGGTAGGCCATAAACTGCGTAACATACCATTTACCTTACCTGAGGAACTGGTGATGTGTTCGTTTCATGTCAAGGTATTATCAAAAATAAAACACAAGTTATTAGCCTTACACACATATTCAATAATCGAGTCGTTAACTACTATATCAGGAAGACTATTATAGTTTATAGGTTTTTTATAGACCAGCAAACACTTAGATTTTCTTGGATTAATTTCAAGCTCATTTTCTGCGGCCCAATTACCGATTCGCTGGAGTTCTTGATTAAGGATATTCACACCACTACAAAGATCAGTTTTATTACATGAAACATAAAACTGTATATCATCAGCTTACATATGTGTGAAACATTGATTCGGGATTAACGGAAAATCATTAACGTAAATGGAAAACAAAAACGGTCCAAGAACTGACTCCTGGGGAACACCTTTACTTACTCGAATAAAGTTTGAGTACAAATCACCAGAACAAACACATTGGAAATGATCATACAGCTATGACCAAATCAATTTTATTGCTATTGGAGAAAAACCGTACCAATTTTTGAGCTTATGTAATTGCTGTTGTAGTAAAGTACAAATATTCTTTACTCTAACAATGTTGTCGTGACCCGTGTACGTCTTTGAGACTCTGCCCAGCGGCCATTGAAGCGGTGGAACGTTATCTTTTTGTATTATTACCCTTGTATTATGCCTGGATCGGTGCTGTCATTTTGTTGCTTCCATTTTTGAAGCGAAGCTTTTTACGCCTCGTTTTGTGATTTGCTTGAGTGAAATCTGAAAAACGACACTTTTTCCATACACCTTTTTCTTAGAATTGTTGTTGTTTTTTTAACTTGCGTCTATTACAACATGAGTATATAAAATTAAAAATATTTTTTGCAGTTTCCAGTGAGAATCGAACTCGCACCCTCTCGATTGAGAGTTCTACACATTAACCACTACACCAAAACCCTTCATATTAATATTAAGTATTAAATGAAGCTATGTTACAGTAGATGACAGGAATTTATTAAAGAGATTGTGCATTAGCTATTCTACATATTCTATTGTAAATGCGTGAAGCTATAGTGCAGCAGATCACAATTATCGAACAAATACTACGTTTCTATGGTGTAGTGTGCTCTCATTATGCACACTGCCGACCCTAAGTTTCGTTGTCACAAACAGCAATGTATTGAGTGACTAATAAGTTAGCACTGCATTATCGGCGTGTGCTGCACTCAGTGCATGCGAATATTCTCATTACTCACTCAATATTGTTGACCGTGCCAATATATCATTCGTCAAACCAAAAATATGTAATTTGAATCCTTTCGATGATTCAAATTCATATGCGAGAACGAAACGCAAAATAGGTTATAAGTATATTAACTAACTAGAGAAGTATGACCATAGATTAAGACTATTAAGTAAGTTTTGTAAAAATGTTATAAAATAGCCGAGATGGCCAACAATAAAGCAGACTTTAATTAACTACACAAGCTGGCAGATCTCTGCTTTGTTTAGCTTTTTTTAAACGTCTCTGTTTGCCTTGGACATAGTTCAAGTTGGCAAACACTGCAGCCTATAGCGAAGGCAAACTCTGCCGCTATAACATATTAATACGATCCTGAATATATCTTAACATGGTGATCCTAAATATAATATAACATGGCGATCCTGCAGCTCTAATCTGGAATCTAATCCAACTGATAGAAGAATATATACCGCAGAAAAGAACGACATCAGCAGCGAACAGCCCTATTCCAGTCAACATACCACAACGAATCGGCCCGAAAGCAATTTCAGTAGAAGAATACAATAAAAGACAGTTGCGACGGAAGGAAGAAAAACTAACAGGAATTGTATCGACGGAAATTCCAATCACCAAGAAAAAACGAGGTGGCGCAAAGGTAAGACAACGCAAACGTCTGGCATACCTCCTAGCCATAACCCGAGAAACACAGCAACCAAGCTGGTACATTGTAAACTTGATTTGGGAAGAAATCAACACTCTCCGCAAACAGCTTAACAAGAAAAACTAATGGGCAGCATTCTGGCTACACTGGAGCAATAGTAAACCCACAAAACAAAGACGAAGACATGATGAAGGAAGAAATAATCATGAACACCAACAATAATAACAGCAATGGTAATAGCAACAACCTGGACAAAAGCAGCGTCATCGAAATCATCTGTTTTGTATTTATAACAATCATTTTTATACGTTACGCAATAGTTTATTTTAAAAACAACGTCAAAAAACAACTAATCAAAAATTCACACGTTATTACCAATGTCTGAATAACACTTCAAAAATAAAATGTAATAAAACGATCAATAAAATTTTGTAATAGATGGAAAGAATTATACAAGAGGTAGAAAAAATATACAGAAATATTAAAAAGAGTTCAAATAGAGGCTACACAAGAGCCACATTAATAGAAAAACAAAAAAAAATTAGATGAGTTAAAAGCACAATTTGATCTCCTAGCAGAACAAAACAAAGACACTAACGAAATAATACCATTAAAGCTAGAATTTTGTAGCATTCATACAAAACCTCAAAAATTAATTTCAGAACAGCTTAAAACAGCTGAAGACAGACAAGAGATAGGACAAGAAGAAGACAAAATATCAAATACCGACAATGTCAGCCTTTAACTTAGAAACTGCCTCAAAGGCATTGCCCACTTTTTCAGGCAACTTTAATGAGTTGGATAGTTTTCTCATTACAGCTGAATTAGTAAATAAAACATTAAGTAGTAAAGGTAAACTAGTTTTCAAGTTTTGAAATTTTAAAACAACAGTTAAAAGCTAGATACAAAGACAACACAACCATAGCTCAACTACATACTAGACTTAACAATTTACAACAACGGAACTTACGAATAAACACCTGCAAAGAACAATAACTAAATATAATAGAAGGTTTAAACAGACTAGGAATTGAAAGTTTAGGAACGCAAGCGACAGAAGCCGAGAAAAATGTCATAATAAAATGCGATAACAAATTAGCACTCGATGCATTTAAAACGGGTCTGATTGAAAACTTAAAAACAACCATTTACGCGGCGCGACCAAAAGATTTATTAAAAGCAACAGAATTAGCACTCGAACTCGAAAATGACTCAATGACTGCTCCAAATACAATAATGCATTTTCAACGGTCATTTAACCAATATCGAAACAATGTCAATAACCGCCGTAATATGAGACAGAATTCAATGAGACACAGCGCAATTTCAATTCATTCAATTCGAACAATAGGCACATGAACCCAGAAAGTATAACAATTTCAACCAAAATTTCAACCAAAATTACAATCAAAACGAATACTATGACAGAAATTTGAACCAGAACAACAACGTCAATAGAAACCGTAACAACAGTAATCGTTCTAACCAAGACAGAAACAGCAACCAAAAAAGAAATCAAAACAACAACAGCAACTATCATGGCAACAGATACACAAATAACCAAACAAACATAAACATATGCATAATACATAATGAGGGAAACTACCAAGGCTCGGAAAACACGGTCTTTCCAGACAGCCACAAGTAAAGATTTTTAAAATTTCGGATAAAAATTCTAATATTATAAAAGCAAAATACAAGAACAACATAATGACTTTTCTCATTGACACAGGTGCTGATATTTCTTTATGCAAGCTCAGTAAAAAACTGAATGACGATTTCTATAACCCTGACGAAAAATGTAAGTTAACAGGTATTACAAACGAAGAAATTTTTTCATTAGGTAGCATAAATCTAAAACTTAATTTTGGGGAGGAATATTGCGAACATGAGTTTCAATTGGCAAATTCGAAATTTCCAATCGAAACCGATGGTATATTAGGCAGAGATTTTCTGAATAAGTTTCTTTGCAGAATTGGCTATGAAACATTCGTTATTTTAATTTTAATTAATGAGTCACATATAATATTACCAATGTACTCGAAATCACATAACACACTAATAATAAAAGTGCCACCAAGAACAGAAATTGTTCAACCGATCAGATTACAACTAACCGAAGATAAGGTGATTTTTAATAAAGAGATACAAGAAGGTATTTTTTTCAGTAATTCAATAGCTCCGAAAAACCGCATGACACACCTAAAAATTTTAATTACAACAAATGACGAAGTAATATTAAATGGTATTGAGTTGGAAACTGATTCTTTAGACGAATACGATATTTTAAATTATAATAGCAAAAAACATACACACTCACAAAAACGTTTAAGTAAGATCTTGGAAACATTAAACAGACAACATGGTATGCATCAAAAACTACAGACTGCCACACATTCAAACAGACGTGATAAATGAACAAGTTCAGAAAATGCTAAAGGACGATATTATCGAACCATCGCTCAGTCCATACAATGCTCCACTCCTTCTGGTACCAAAAAAGAACACGGCGGACAAAAAGAAATGGAGACTTGTAGTAGACTTTAGAAAGATAAACGACAAAATTGTCAATGACAAGTTCCCTTTAACGAGACTAGAAGATATTCTAGACAAATTAGGTAGAGCGAAATTGTTCTCAACACTCGATATGACCAGTTCATTCCATCAAATTGAACTAGAGAACGAATCACAACCTTTGACAGCTTTTTCTACGACAAACGGACATTTTCAATTTAAAGATCTCTTCAATTTTACGTGGTCGGAAGAACATCAAATAGCTTTCGACACATTGAAAGATAAATTAACAACACCACCTTTATTACAATACCCAGATTTCAGCAAACCTTTCATACTAACGACAGATGCTTCAAATTATGCCTTAGGCGCTGTACTATCGCAAGGCGAAATAGGCAAAGATCTACCAATATCTTATGCCAGCAAATCTCTACAAAAGCACGATTTGAATAAACCAGTCATTGAGAAAGAATTATTAGCTATACACTGGGGAATAAACTTCTTCAAACTATACCTTTACGGTAGAAAATTCACTGTTATAACTGACCACAGACCACAAATCTCGTTATTTTCTCACAAAAACCCTTCCTCAAACTAGGATTCGACTAGATCTATGTGACTATGACTATGACATAATATACAAAAAAGGTAGCATGAACACTAACACAGACGCACTCTCAAGAATCCAACTAGACTCTGAAACTTTAAAAAAATGATACTACAAGAAAACGATGACAAGATAAAAAGAACGTTAACTATTGCAAGAGGCATGGCAAATAAAGAAGCCATTAAAAATAATGAGGCAAATGATAATAGCAATTAAAAAATCTTTGTAGATGGTGGCAATACCCAGAAGTCTGATCAACTTCTGTGGTGCGTTTATGTAACTCAGTTGAGAAATTCTCTACTGGTCGTGACGTCATGCTCAACCACTCTGCTTAACTCTACTGGTAGAAAACAAGTGTTTATGTATGTCATGAAACTCACCAATTGAGAAGTTCGTGGTGAGTTGACAATTTGACATTTGTCATTAAGAATTTGCTTTGATTGATAAGAGGTAAGACAAGGCCATGGTATAATTAGCCAGGTAGACTTATTAGAGTTAAGTTCCTAGAAACACAGACTCATACAGTGTCAGACTCAGCGTCAATACTGCCACCTTTTAAATTCAATAATTTTGTGAGAAAAAATTTTTGGAATTTTTTTAATCGTACAAAGGATGAAATCGGATGAAAATAAAGTAATACTTAGAAATGCCCTAGTTTTTTGTTTATGTTTAATAACTAATAAATTTAAATTTTTAAATGACGTGGCATTGCAATTGTATTGGATTTGTCGAATTTTCTTTAACGTTAAAGACAATGGCCGATTATCATAGTCAAAATAAAGTCGACTTTAAATTTAGTATAAGCTTTTTTGACAGTTTTTCAATATAATCACCTCTATCATAAATCTCCCACGGATTTGCTCCCATGCGGAAATCTTCTTCTCGCACGAGTTTTTTACCCGTATCATGAATCTCGTTCGGATTGATGTTTCCTAAAAATTTTCGAACATGGCATGGTGAAGAACCAAAGCTGCCATTACTTTATTTCCCCTTAAAGTCCTTTCCCACAAAACCATTATAAAATCACCACACAAGTTTTCATAGGAGTACTAACTTAAAATTGCCAGACCAATAGATCTAACCAAAAAAATTGCACAATTGTAAAAAAAAATTTCAATAATTCCAAGGGATATAAAAATTTTCTTAACCTAACAAAAGCCAAAAGGTGCCATGGGAGTTTTTTAACCCACGGAAGTGAAAAATTACCACAAAACTAGTTTATTTTTATATAATTGGCAACACTTTTTTGGTGAGTTTGTGCCGCTAACAGCTGTTCGAAGTTAATATCGAATCGAGTATTACAATTTTAACTAAAAACATTTTAATTAAAAAAGGCATAAATATTGCTTTCCGCATCCTACAATTCCATTTTTTAATTCAACAAACGAAAATAATCTTACATCACTTAAACAAGAAAAACAGTTTTCACCAATGCTAAGAGAGCCTCTTTTGGTAAGCATATAGCGAGGCTGGAATTCAATAAAAATTTTTAAAAAAAGTCTTAAATTGTAGTCTGTGAATCAAACTTTTTTGTAATTAATAAAAATGCTGATTTATACAATTTTGTGTTTTTAATTTTCGATTTTAACTTATGCTCGCCAGCAAATTTGATGTGAGAAGATCCGCCAAAAAACCGTTCATTTCCACAAGAAAAAAGCGTTCGCAATAAGGGCATTTTTTCGAACATGGTACGAAAAATTGGCGGAATTCACAATAAGGGTACACAAAATTTGGGAGAATTTCCATGCGAAAATTTATTCGTGATAGGGGTGAATATGTTGTCAAAAAGCTTGCACTAAATTTAAAGTCGACTTTATTTTGGCTATGATAATGGGCCAATATGTTTAACTTTTTATAAAATGTATTGTTATTATTAATAATGTTTAATAATAATGCTTCTCCTTCTTCAATGAACAAAAAATCGATGTGAATAACTGCCGTAACTTTGCTGATTGTAAATTGGGAATTATTATAACATAAAACCTACGGATTTTTACTTCAAGTTATGGCAGCATTATATTTTGACAGCAAGGTATTAAAATTTTCTCATACTAATAAGTCTACCTTGGTAATTACGCTATGAACTGGTCCTTGGATTCAGTGGTAGTACATATTATGCTACCTTATATATTAAGCATATGATGAAACGTGAGAATAGCCAAAACGGTGGCACGGAAGTTTATTTATAGAAATTTTTAGTACAAAAACTTTTTCACAAAACGTCGTTTCCGAATGAGAAAAAAACAACATGAAAATCAATTTTTTGACTTCCTATGCAAATACAATATCTCCGCTGTTTTTAAATATATTTCATTCAAATTACATTTGTTCAAAAGTTTAAAAAAAAATCTTAATGTTAGATCAGAGTATATATTTTTTACCTTTTTCAAAAAAGAAAGTTGTTGTAAAAATTAAAACAAGTGAATATATAATTTTTGACTACCTTTATATAGTAGTTTCATTCATTAGCAAAAATTCTTTCAGTTTTGAGCAAAAACTGTTTTAGTATTTTTCTCATCAAAACAACAAGGGTACCCTATGATTTTTTTTCGGAATTTTTTTTTTCCAAAATGTTGTTTTTATATTTTTTACAAAAAAGTCAAGTCTATATGTGGAAAATAGTTTATGTGAAAAAATTACCCTAATATATATTTCTAATGAAAAGTTATGGCTAAAAATCTATTTTTTTCCATACTATTGGCTTTTTACATTGATTATCTATATTAATTAAAAAAGTTTTATATAAATAAATATAAAATATTAATAACAAAATAAAAAAATCAAACTTACACCATCCATTCTCAATCGAAAATTACAAACTCAACTACTATAATGTTGGCGAGACCTTCTCAACTAGTAGAAAATACTCTTATCAACTCACCACACTTATATGAACATTCTAGTTGATAATATCGTCATAGTGACGTCACAATCCCAACCAGTTGAGAAACAAGTGGTAGATAATGGTTACATAAACGCACCGCTGATATGGGGTTGTACATCCATTAGTGACGTCAAGAATATGAAGAACTTAAAGTTTTATATGGCCAATAATAATGAAAGTAAAGTACATATTGAAAGTAATATAGTGCACGTAGCGATTAGCGATAATCCATCGAAATCAGTTTCGTTTTCGGAGAAGCTAAGATCTAAACATAATAATTTAAAAATGCATGCGGGATACAGCGATAATTCAACGAATCTAGATTCGATTTTGAAGAAACTGATATTTAAAATGAAAAATGAGAATATTGAAGAACTAGCGCTAGCCAACAATGATAAAATATTCAAATTGTATACAAATAACGAATTTAAAGAAGCTCATACAAAGATACAACAAAATATTCGAAAAGGAAAAAATCCTCAAATTAAAAATACTAATTTATGACCCACCAAAAAGGGTACAAGATGACCTTACAAAATTCAAACTAATCAACGATTACCATAACACTGGCCACCTAGGTGTCAGAAAAATACTAATAAAACTAAAACAAAGATATGTTCTGAAAAACATGGGAAAGATGGTAAAGAACTTTGTGTCACGCTGTGATATAAGTGCAAAAAGTAAACAAACACTTCACACAAAAGAACCACTCACGCTAACAGACACCCCTAGCAATAGTTTTCAGACATTGTCAATTCACACTGTAGGACCATTACGAATTTCAAACGAGTACCGCTTCATACTGACAATACAATGCGAACTGACAAAATTTGTAATTGCACACCCAATGTCGACAAAAGATGCAGACACGGTTGCAAGAACATTGGTTGAGCAAGTAATTCTAAAATATGGCCACTTTTAAGTGTTGAAATCAGACAACGGCACTGAATTCAAAAATGAACTAATGCGCAAAATATGCAAGCTTTTGAAGATCGAACAAATATTTTCGACACCATACCATCACCAGACAAGAGGCTCTCTCGAAAGAAACCACAGGGTGCTAAACGAATTTTTATTGACAACAGCTACTAACCACGAATGGGTCAAGTGGATCCCATACTTCACATTTACTTACAGCACGACCCCACACACAGACACAGGATACACACCACATGAATTAGTATACGGAAAACTAGCGTCATTACCAAATGACATTTACAATTCACTAACAAGGTTTTATGATTTCGAAAGTTACCTGAGCGAGATGCGTACTAGTTTGAATTTTGCTCTAAATAAGGCAAAAGAAATGCTCATTAAAATTTGTGTGTGTTGAAATAAATTTGCCTTTTTTGCTGTCTCAAATGGACGATGAAATTTTGACAATTACAAATTTTGACGTTTCACATTTCGTTCGTGTTTTAGCGCAAATATTTCATTTAATTTGCATTTTATTCAATTTGTGACATATTTAACTCGAGTGCTTGTACTTGCAACTTGCGCTGCATTTGCTTGTGCTGCTGCTGGTGGCACTCGGAGGACGTTCGCCAGCAAAGAAAGCCAATTTAACTTTGCTGCACTTGATGATGCACCGGGAGATCGTTGGCCCACACACACGCACACACAAACTCAAGCACTTTCGTTTTATTTTTGTTATTTTTTAAGTTTTTTAAGTTTACAATATTGCAATTTTAGGAAATAAGTTGCAAGTACAAGCACACGAATTAAATATGTCGCAGAAATTGACGTGCTGTTTTTTCTTTCTTTATTTTTGAGTGTGTCAAAAATTCGCTTTCGATTGTATGTATATATACTTACATAAACGGATGTAAATAACGACAACTGATAAGAAATCGTTAAATAATATGATGCAATATGTTTAATAAGTCCATTTTTAGAATATTAAGAATCAGTTTAAAAGTACCTATCACAGCGTAAAGCTTAAAGAATAAAATTATGAAAGCCAGTTTACAGAATCTTTTCCAAAATCCTAGTATTAATTACTTACCTATAAGGGATATGGAAGTAAACTTCCCATATGAAGTCAACAGAATCGAGAGAATAGATACAAAGTATGGTGAAAGTATCAGATGTCTTGTAAATTAAGAATTTTACATATATTTACCGAAAAGATTTCTGATTATTACTAAGAATCAGACGGACTACTTAAATGATACTCCACACAATTTACTGAAAACCAAAGATATGCATGGCATATTTTCCTTAATAGTTAAAAAGAAGAAGAAGGAAAATATAAATTTCGGTTTCTACAACAACAACAACAACTGCAACAACAATAAAAACTTATATGAAAGCTCTGGAGAAGATGAAGATGGCTCATGTGTTGTTGTAGAAAAAACGTATTTTAAAGAATCAAATTTTCATTATTAAAAAAATAAAATGTTTTTCTTTATTAAGTACAGATATTTATCTTTATTATTTTAGGTGTTTTAGTTCATCTTTATTAATCCAAGAATTATGATGGCTGGCAAATCCTAACCATTTAACGTAAGCTTGCTGCCTTTGTTTTAATAACCTTTTCAATCAAGTACGTATTCGGAAAATGTGTCTTCATTACTTCATGTTCATAGAATCCGCCAAGAGTAGAGTTTCCTTTATAGTCGTCTAATAAATATGTTACAGGGTTCGTGTTTCGTATGGAGCGAATTTTAAAAACTTCAGTTGTCCAGTTTGGAGTATATCGTTTTGCAAAAATATGCTTTTATTTGCTAATTCGAACGTGGTCGCCAATTTTTAGTTTACCTTTTTTAAAAATTTTAGGATGATTATAAGCTTGTTTTAGTATAGAGCCTTCATTTCTTGTGCTGACCAACTTTGGAGCCATTCCAATGGTTCTATACTTTTTGTTATTATATTCGTGTATTAAATCTTTATAAATATTTATCCATTGATAATTCCCTTGTAAGCAAAATTTTTTCCACATTATACCTTTTATGGTCCTATTAAATCGTTCTACAATAGAGGCTTTCATGATGCTATATGTAGAAAAGTGATTAATATTATGTTTTTTCATCAGGTTTTGAAATGTTTTATTATAAAACTCTTTGCCATTATCTGTTTGCAAGTTTTTTGGGATCCTCTTTAGCGAAAAAATGGATATCATTGCATTAGTAATATCTTCACTACCTTTGGATTTTACGGGAACAATCCAAGCAAACTTTGAAAATGTATCAATTACTGTTAAAATAAACCGATAGCCTTTGTTGTACTTTTAATAAGCGCCCATTTCAACAAGATCTGCTTGCCAAAGATCGTCTATACCCTTGGTTACCACACGTCGCCGTATAAAATTTATGCGTGCTTGCTTATGAAGCTCCTGCACCACTGCTTGTCTCTCCATTTCTAATGGCTTCAGTAATTGTTACTCATTTAAGAGCTTCTACCTCTCCGTCTCTATCTGCAACCTTAGAACGTACACGTTTTAGAGCTTCAGCTGGCGAATTTCTTTCAACACGGTTTACTTTCTCGTTCAAAAACTCGTAGTAACCTTTTTTTTTCTTAAAAAACGTTCTTCGGCTACATAAATTTTATGCGTAAGATCTTGCGTTGATTTGTTTATCGTTGCTTCTAAGTCTGCAAGTTTTGTCGTAAGCGATTTGTTTTGTTGTTGTATTAATTCATGAAAACTATACTCTGCTTCCGTAGTTTTCTCCATATAAAATGTATTCAATTGTTTCTTTATTTCTTCAAAATAGCTTTTTAAATAAATTTTATTCACAGCATCGTTTTCCAATACAGGATTAGCAATATTTTTTATTCTACGTGAGTTGAAGTTGAAATGACGATCGCTATCTAAATGAATCTGATGTGTGGGATTTGATATCTTTCAGAGCTACCCTTATAATGTCCAAACTTGTCGATAGGAATTTTATGAATATTGATTATATTATATTTTGTAGTCTATTCATATAATAATCTTTGCTTCTCTCAGCTCCTCAATAATTGAAACTATTTCATTATTATGATGATAGCAGAACAAAACAAAGACACTAACGAAATAATACCATTAAAGCTAGAATTTTGTAGCATTCATACAAAACCTCAAAAATTAATTTCAGAACAGCTTAAAACAGCTGAAGACAGACAAGAGATAGGACAAGAAGAAGACAAAATATCAAATACCGACAATGTCAGCCTTTAACTTAGAAACTGCCTCAAAGGCATTGCCCACTTTTTCAGGCAACTTTAATGAGTTGGATAGTTTTCTCATTACAGCTGAATTAGTAAATAAAACATTAAGTAGTAAAGGTAAACTAGTTTTCAAGTTTTGAAATTTTAAAACAACAGTTAAAAGCTAGATACAAAGACAACACAACCATAGCTCAACTACATACTAGACTTAACAATTTACAACAACGGAACTTACGAATAAACACCTGCAAAGAGCAATAACTAAATATAATAGAAGGTTTAAACAGACTAGGAATTGAAAGTTTAGGAACGCAAGCGACAGAAGCCGAGAAAAATGTCATAATAAAATGCGATAACAAATTAGCACTCGATGCATTTAAAACGGGTCTGATTGAAAACTTAAAAACAACCATTTACGCGGCGCGACCAAAAGATTTATTAAAAGCAACAGAATTAGCACTCGAACTCGAAAATGACTCAATGACTGCTCCAAATACAATAATGCATTTTCAACGGTCATTTAACCAATATCGAAACAATGTCAATAACCGCCGTAATATGAGACAGAATTCAATGAGACACAGCGCAATTTCAATTCATTCAATTCGAACAATAGGCACATGAACCCAGAAAGTATAACAATTTCAACCAAAATTTCAACCAAAATTACAATCAAAACGAATACTATGACAGAAATTTCAACCAGAACAACAACGTCAATAGAAACCGTAACAACAGTAATCGTTCTAACCAAGACAGAAACAGCAACCAAAAAAGAAATCAAAACAACAACAGCAACTATCATGGCAACAGATACACAAATAACCAAACAAACAGAAACATATGCATAATACATAATGAGGGAAACTACCAAGGCTCGGAAAACACGGTCTTTCCAGACAGCCACAAGTAAAGATTTTTAAAATTTCGGATAAAAATTCTAATTTTATAAAAGCAAAATACAAGAACAACATAATGACTTTTCTCATTGACACAGGTGCTGATATTTCTTTATGCAAGCTCAGTAAAAAACTGAATGACGATTTCTATAACCCTGACGAAAAATGTAAGTTAACAGGTATTACAAACGAAGAAATTTTTTCATTAGGTAGCATAAATCTAAAACTTAATTTTGGGGAGGAATATTGCGAACATGAGTTTCAATTGGCAAATTCGGAATTTCCAATCGAAACCGATGGCATATTAGGCAGAGATTTTCTGAATAAGTTTCTTTGCAGAATTGGCTATGAAACATTCGTTATTTTAATTTTAATTAATGAGTCACATATAATATTACCAATGTACTCGAAATCACATAACACACTAATAATAAAAGTGCCACCAAGAACAGAAATTGTTCAACCGATCAGATTACAACTAACCGAAGATAAGGTGATTTTTAATAAAGAGATACAAGAAGGTATTTTTTTCAGTAATTCAATAGCTCCGAAAAACCGCATGACACACCTAAAAATTTTAATTACAACAAATGACGAAGTAATATTAAATGGTATTGAGTTGGAAACTGATTCTTTAGACGAATACGATATTTTAAATTATAATAGCAAAAAACATACACACTCACAAAAACGTTTAAGTAAGATCTTGGAAACATTAAACAGACAACATGGTATGCATCAAAAACTACAGACTGCCACACATTCAAACAGACGTGATAAATGAACAAGTTCAGAAAATGCTAAAGGACGATATTATCGAACCATCGCTCAGTCCATACAATGCTCCACTCCTTCTGGTACCAAAAAAGAACACGGCGGACAAAAAGAAATGGAGACTTGTAGTAGACTTTAGAAAGATAAACGACAAAATTGTCAATGACAAGTTCCCTTTAACGAGACTAGAAGATATTCTAGACAAATTAGGTAGAGCGAAATTGTTCTCAACACTCGATATGACCAGTTCATTCCATCAAATTGAACTAGAGAACGAATCACAACCTTTGACAGCTTTTTCTACGACAAACGGACATTTTCAATTTAAAGATCTCTTCAATTTTACGTGGTCGGAAGAACATCAAATAGCTTTCGACACATTGAAAGATAAATTAACAACACCACCTTTATTACAATACCCAGATTTCAGCAAACCTTTCATACTAACGACAGATGCTTCAAATTATGCCTTAGGCGCTGTACTATCGCAAGGCGAAATAGGCAAAGATCTACCAATATCTTATGCCAGCAAATCTCTACAAAAGCACGATTTGAATAAACCAGTCATTGAGAAAGAATTATTAGCTATACACTGGGGAATAAACTTCTTCAAACTATACCTTTACGGTAGAAAATTCACTGTTATAACTGACCACAGACCACTAATCTCGTTATTTTCTCACAAAAACCCTTCCTCAAACTAGGATTCGACTAGATCTATGTGACTATGACTATGACATAATATACAAAAAAGGTAGCATGAACACTAACACAGACGCACTCTCAAGAATCCAACTAGACTCTGAAACTTTAAAAAAATGATACTACAAGAAAACGATGACAAGATAAAAAGAACGTTAACTATTGCAAGAGGCATGGCAAATAAAGAAGCCATTAAAAATAATGAGGCAAATGATAATAGCAATTAAAAAATCTTTGTAGATGGTGGCAATACCCAGAAGTCTGATCAACTTCTGTGGTGCGTTTATGTAACTCAGTTGAGAAATTCTCTACTGGTCGTGACGTCATGCTCAACCACTCTGCTTAACTCTACTGGTAGAAAACAAGTGTTTATGTATGTCATGAAACTCACCAATTGAGAAGTTCGTGGTGAGTTGACAATTTGACATTTGTCATTAAGAATTTGCTTTGATTGATAAGAGGTAAGACAAGGCCATGGTATAATTAGCCAGGTAGACTTATTAGAGTTAAGTTCCTAGAAACACAGACTCATACAGTGTCAGACTCAGCGTCAATACTGCCACCTTTTAAATTCAATAATTTTGTGAGAAAAAATTTTTGGAATTTTTTTAATCGTACAAAGGATGAAATCGGATGAAAATAAAATAATACTTAGAAATGCCCTAGTTTTTTGTTTATGTTTAATAACTAATAAATTTAAATTTTTAAATGACGTGGCATTGCAATTGTATTGGATTTGTCGAATTTTCTTTAACGTTAAAGACAATGGCCCATTATCATAGTCAAAATAAAGTCGACTTTAAATTTAGTATAAGCTTTTTTGACAGTTTTTCAATATAATCACCTCTATCATAAATCTCCCACGGATTTGCTCCCATGCGGAAATCTTCTTCTCGCACGAGTTTTTTACCCGTATCATGAATCTCGTTCGGATTGATGTTTCCTAAAAATTTTCGAACATGGCATGGTGAAGAACCAAAGCTGCCATTACTTTATTTCCCCTTAAAGTCCTTTCCCACAAAACCATTATAAAATCACCACACAAGTTTTCATAGGAGTACTAACTTAAAATTGCCAGACCAATAGATCTAACCAAAAAAATTGCACAATTGTAAAAAAAAATTTCAATAATTCCAAGGGATATAAAAATTTTCTTAACCTAACAAAAGCCAAAAGGTGCCATGGGAGTTTTTTAACCCACGGAAGTGAAAAATTACCACAAAACTAGTTTATTTTTATATAATTGGCAACACTTTTTTGGTGAGTTTGTGCCGCTAACAGCTGTTCGAAGTTAATATCGAATCGAGTATTACAATTTTAACTAAAAACATTTTAATTAAAAAAGGCATAAATATTGCTTTCCGCATCCTACAATTCCATTTTTTAATTCAACAAACAAAAATAATCTTACATCAC
Organism: Dichetophora obliterata; assembly: GCA_963920525.1. Classification (NCBI taxonomy): domain Eukaryota; kingdom Metazoa; phylum Arthropoda; class Insecta; order Diptera; family Sciomyzidae; genus Dichetophora; species Dichetophora obliterata. The sequence continues at coordinate 135,056,260 of OY986437.1, forward strand.
TTAAACAAGAAAAACAGTTTTCACCAATGCTAAGAGAGTCTCTTTTGGTAAGCATATAGCTAGGCTGGAATTCAATAAAAATTTTTAAAAAAAGTCTTAAATTGTAGTCTGTGAATCAAACTTTTTTGTAATTAATAAAAATGCTGATTTATACAATTTTGTGTTTTTAATTTTCGATTTTAACTTATGCTCGCCAGCAAATTTGATGTGAGAAGATCCGCCAAAAAACCGTTCATTTCCACAAGAAAAAAGCGTTCGCAATAAGGGCATTTTTTCGAACATGGTACGAAAAATTGGCGGAATTCACAATAAGGGTACACAAAATTTGGGAGAATTTCCATGCGAAAATTTATTCGTGATAGGGGTGAATATGTTGTCAAAAAGCTTGCACTAAATTTAAAGTCGACTTTATTTTGGCTATGATAATGGGCCAATATGTTTAACTTTTTATAAAATGTATTGTTATTATTAATAATGTTTAATAATAATGCTTCTCCTTCTTCAATGAACAAAAAATCGATGTGAATAACTGCCGTAACTTTGCTGATTGTAAATTGGGAATTATTATAACATAAAACCTACGGATTTTTACTTCAAGTTATGGCAGCATTATATTTTGACAGCAAGGTATAAAAATTTTCTCATACTAATAAGTCTACCTTGGTAATTACGCTATGAACTGGTCCTTGGATTCAGTGGTAGTACATATTATGCTACCTTATATATTAAGCATATGATGAAACGTGAGAATAGCCAAAACGGTGGCACGGAAGTTTATTTATAGAAATTTTTAGTACAAAAACTTTTTCACAAAACGTCGTTTCCGAATGAGAAAAAAACAACATGAAAATCAATTTTTTGACTTCCTATGCAAATACAATATCTCCGCTGTTTTTAAATATATTTCATTCAAATTACATTTGTTCAAAAGTTTAAAAAAAAATCTTAATGTTAGATCAGAGTATATATTTTTTACCTTTTTCAAAAAAGAAAGTTGTTGTAAAAATTAAAACAAGTGAATATATAATTTTTGACTACCTTTATATAGTAGTTTCATTCATTAGCAAAAATTCTTTCAGTTTTGAGCAAAAACTGTTTTAGTATTTTTCTCATCAAAACAACAAGGGTACCCTATGATTTTTTTTCGGAATTTTTTTTTTCCAAAATGTTGTTTTTATATTTTTTACAAAAAAGTCAAGTCTATATGTGGAAAATAGTTTATGTGAAAAAATTACCCTAATATATATTTCCAATGAAAAGTTATGGCTAAAAATCTATTTTTTTCCATACTATTGGCTTTTTACATTGATTATCTATATTAATTAAAAAAGTTTTATATAAATAAATATAAAATATTAATAACAAAATAAAAAAATCAAACTTACACCATCCATTCTCAATCGAAAATTACAAACTCAACTACTATAATGTTGGCGAGACCTTCTCAACTAGTAGAAAATACTCTTATCAACTCACCACACTTATATGAACATTCTAGTTGATAATATCGTCATAGTGACGTCACAATCCCAACCAGTTGAGAAACAAGTGGTAGATAATGGTTACATAAACGCACCGCTGATATGGGGTTGTACATCCATTAGTGACGTCAAGAATATGAAGAACTTAAAGTTTTATATGGCCAATAATAATGAAAGTAAAGTACATATTGAAAGTAATATAGTGCACGTAGCGATTAGCGATAATCCATCGAAATCAGTTTCGTTTTCGGAGAAGCTAAGATCTAAACATAATAATTTAAAAATGCATGCGGGATACAGCGATAATTCAACGAATCTAGATTCGATTTTGAAGAAACTGATATTTAAAATGAAAAATGAGAATATTGAAGAACTAGCGCTAGCCAACAATGATAAAATATTCAAATTGTATACAAATAACGAATTTAAAGAAGCTCATACAAAGATACAACAAAATATTCGAAAAGGAAAAAATCCTCAAATTAAAAATACTAATTTATGACCCACCAAAAAGGGTACAAGATGACCTTACAAAATTCAAACTAATCAACGATTACCATAACACTGGCCACCTAGGTGTCAGAAAAATACTAATAAAACTAAAACAAAGATATGTTCTGAAAAACATGGGAAAGATGGTAAAGAACTTTGTGTCACGCTGTGATATAAGTGCAAAAAGTAAACAAACACTTCACACAAAAGAACCACTCACGCTAACAGACACCCCTAGCAATAGTTTTCAGACATTGTCAATTCACACTGTAGGACCATTACGAATTTCAAACGAGTACCGCTTCATACTGACAATACAATGCGAACTGACAAAATTTGTAATTGCACACCCAATGTCGACAAAAGATGCAGACACGGTTGCAAGAACATTGGTTGAGCAAGTAATTCTAAAATATGGCCACTTTTAAGTGTTGAAATCAGACAACGGCACTGAATTCAAAAATGAACTAATGCGCAAAATATGCAAGCTTTTGAAGATCGAACAAATATTTTCGACACCATACCATCACCAGACAAGAGGCTCTCTCGAAAGAAACCACAGGGTGCTAAACGAATTTTTATTGACAACAGCTACTAACCACGAATGGGTCAAGTGGATCCCATACTTCACATTTACTTACAGCACGACCCCACACACAGACACAGGATACACACCACATGAATTAGTATACGGAAAACTAGCGTCATTACCAAATGACATTTACAATTCACTAACAAGGTTTTATGATTTCGAAAGTTACCTGAGCGAGATGCGTACTAGTTTGAATTTAGCTCTAAATAAGGCAAAAGAAATGCTCATTAAAATTTGTGTGTGTTGAAATAAATTTGCCTTTTTTGCTGTCTCAAATGGACGATGAAATTTTGACAATTACAAATTTTGACGTTTCACATTTCGTTCGTGTTTTAGCGCAAATATTTTATTTAATTTGCATTTTATTCAATTTGTGACATATTTAACTCGAGTGCTTGTACTTGCAACTTGCGCTGCATTTGCTTGTGCTGCTGCTGGTGGCACTCGGAGGACGTTCGCCAGCAAAGAAAGCCAATTTAACTTTGCTGCACTTGATGATGCACCGGGAGATCGTTGGCCCACACACACGCACACACAAACTCAAGCACTTTCGTTTTATTTTTGTTATTTTTTAAGTTTTTTAAGTTTACAATATTGCAATTTTAGGAAATAAGTTGCAAGTACAAGCACACGAATTAAATATGTCGCAGAAATTGACGTGCTGTTTTTTCTTTCTTTATTTTTGAGTGTGTCAAAAATTCGCTTTCGATTGTATGTTTATATACTTACATAAACGGATGTAAATAACGACAACTGATAAGAAATCGTTAAATAATATGATGCAATATGTTTAATAAGTCCATTTTTAGAATATTAAGAATCAGTTTAAAAGTACCTATCACAGCGTAAAGCTTAAAGAATAAAATTATGAAAGCCAGTTTACAGAATCTTTTCCAAAATCCTAGTATTAATTACTTACCTATAAGGGATATGGAAGTAAACTTCCCATATGAAGTCAACAGAATCGAGAGAATAGATACAAAATATGGTGAAAGTATCAGATGTCTTGTAAATTAAGAATTTTACATATATTTACCGAAAAGATTTCTGATTATTACTAAGAATCAGATGGACTACTTAAATGATACTCCACACAATTTACTGAAAACCAAAGATATGCATGGCATATTTTCCTTAATAGTTAAAAAGAAGAAGAAGGAAAATATAAATTTCGGTTTCTACAACAACAACAACAACTGCAACAACAATAAAAACTTATATGAAAGCTCTGGAGAAGATGAAGATGGCTCATGTGTTGTTGTAGAAAAAACGTATTTTAAAGAATCAAATTTTCATTATTAAAAAAATAAAATGTTTTTCTTTATTAAGTACAGATATTTATCTTTATTATTTTAGGTGTTTTAGTTCATCTTTATTAATCCAAGAATTATGATGGCTGGCAAATCCTAACCATTTAACGTAAGCTTGCTGCCTTTGTTTTAATAACCTTTTCAATCAAGTACGTATTCGGAAAATGTGTCTTCATTACTTCATGTTCATAGAATCCGCCAAGAGTAGAGTTTCCTTTATAGTCGTCTAATAAATATGTTACAGGGTTCGTGTTTCGTATGGAGCGAATTTTAAAAACTTCAGTTGTCCAGTTTGGAGTATATCGTTTTGCAAAAATATGCTTTTATTTGCTAATTCGAACGTGGTCGCCAATTTTTAGTTTACCTTTTTTAAAAATTTTAGGATGATTATAAGCTTGTTTTAGTATAGAGCCTTCATTTCTTGTGCTGACCAACTTTGGAGCCATTCCAATGGTTCTATACTTTTTGTTATTATATTCGTGTATTAAATCTTTATAAATATTTATCCATTGATAATTCCCTTGTAAGCAAAATTTTTTCCACATTATACCTTTTATGGTCCTATTAAATCGTTCTACAATAGAGGCTTTCATGATGCTATATGTAGAAAAGTGATTAATATTATGTTTTTTCATCAGGTTTTGAAATGTTTTATTATAAAACTCTTTGCCATTATCTGTTTGCAAGTTTTTTGGGATCCTCTTTAGCGAAAAAATGGATATCATTGCATTAGTAATATCTTCACTACCTTTGGATTTTACGGGAACAATCCAAGCAAACTTTGAAAATGTATCAATTACTGTTAAAATAAACCGATAGCCTTTGTTGTACTTTTAATAAGCGCCCATTTCAACAAGATGTGGTGTTAGACGTATAGGGTCCTATGTTTGCACTAATCACGAACTGTTCGTGATGAGTGTTTGGTGTTTTTGGAGCGCACCAACGCTCAGATATTATGGCTAAAAGCCGCGCTTATGAGAAGATTTAAAAGAGATTGGTTTAAGCTTGTGAGCTCATTCAATGTCAGAAAATCTCTGTCTTTATTTTCAAATTTAAATTCTTAAATACTAAAAAAAACCAGTATTTTCTTAAAACTAATTTACAATTATTTTGACACAATTTCCAAGTCTCCTCCTATAATACAAAAATCTATAATTGGATTGGTTAACAATTAGTCATATTGATTTGGGTTGCATAGGCAGTTTTGTCCTGTTCTATTTATGTTTAAAATTGCTTAAGGCGTGTAGAACTGAAAGAGATGTGTAGAATAATGCTGACGCTTGGTCAGTCTGTCACCATCGTCAGCTACGCTGCTACGAAGCGTCAGTCTGTCGTCATCGTCAGCTATGCTGCTACGAAGCGTCAGTCACACTTCTGTTGGTGTAACATGATGCGTTTGTTTTGCCGTTAGTTATAGAGTGCAGTTATGAGTTCAAGGTAAGTTGTTTACTTTGCTGTTCAGCATGTTTGAAATATGAAAGTGAGTGTGTAATTTATTTGGGTTTAATTATTGTCATGTGTTAACCAGTTGTTCTAACTGGTGGTCTTTATGTTTTTAGGAGATGATTGTCTAAGTACACTACACCCTTACCCTTAAGCGAAAATTTACTTGTGAATTTTTAAGATGTTGGAGGTTTGGAAAAAGTGTTGTTTTGTAAACATTATTATAATTATATGTGACTTATTATATAGGATATTAGTTTATTGTCTATTTTGATATTAATGTTTTAGCGTATCATAATTTTAGTTTTTTTTTTGATTAATAATATTGCTTTTGTAATTCTATAATTTCTTATGCATTCTTAACATTTTAATTTATTAGATAACTTAGACTATTATTTTCTATGCTAAGTCAAGTGCTTAAAAATCTTTTTAACATATTATTATGGAATTTTCTAGGTTTGCTATTAATTTCTAATATGGAGTTTACTCCTTCTCTACGAATAATTTTATATGGTCCGTGGTATGGACTTTGGTTTTTCTTTCTAGTTTCTAATTTTACTAAAACTAGGTCTCCTTCTGAGAAGTTTGATATATTTACATTTTTGTCAAAATCAATTTTTCGGTTTTGTTTTACTAATTTAATTATGTCTCTAGCTTTCTTTATGGAAGATCTAAGTCGAATTTTTAATTCGTTAGCATAATCATCAATATTGTATATTTTACTTTTGTCATTTATTATGTCATTTGGTAGGATCGGTAATTTTCCAAAAATTAATTCATGAGGGGAGTAACCTGTGTCTACATGTGGAGTTGTGTTATATGCAAATGTATAGTACGGAATCCATTTATCCCATTCCCCATCGTCTGAGAAAGAAAGAAGATACTCGTTGAGAACCCTGTGGTTTCTCTCAAGGGCTCCTATTGTTTCGTGATGATAGGGTGCTGAGAAAACTTGTTCTATCTTCAACAATTTGCATATATTCCTCATGAGTTCGTTGGTAAATTCTGTACCCTTGTCTGATCTCAATATTTTGAAACAACCGTATTTTAAAATTAATTGTTCTACCAGTGTTATTGCAATCGACTTTGCGTCTTTTGTTTCGATTGGGTGAGCAATGACAAATTTACTAAGATCACATTGCATTGTGAGTATGTATCGATAACCGTTTGAAATTCTGAGTGGTCCTACAGTGTCTATTGTAACTGTTTCAAAGCTAGTTGTCGGAGTGTCTGTTATAGTCATCTTTTCTTTTATATGACTCGTCTGTTTGTTGCGAGCACATTTTTCACATCTGTTTATATACTTTTTTACCATTTGCCGCATGTTTTTCCATGTAAAGCGCTGTTTTAGTTTTAGTATTGTTTTTCTAATTCCTAAATGTCCTCCCTGGGGTGAATCATGGAATTCTTTTATCAATTTATGTTGGATGGTTTTACTTGTTATATTTTTTGGGGGTTCGTATATTAATATGTTAAGCGATTTATTGTTCTTCAATTTTTTCTTCTGCTGCAGCTTATTAAATTTTCTTTTTAGTACGTTTTTATCAATTATTTCAAAAATAGCATCATTTGCCTCTAGCGCTAGGTCTTTTATATTATTTTTATTCATAAGAGATGAAAGTTTCTCCAAAGTCGAATCTAGATTCGTTGGATTGTCACCACATCGTACTTGTACGATATAATCTAAAATTTCAACACGTGTATTGTTCTTATCGCTTATAATGAACTTTAATCTTTTTATATTTTTGACGTCAGTAATAGATGTGCAATCCCATATGAAAAGTTGATCAGACTCGTTCTGAGATGTGCAGTTCTCTTGTTCATTTTTATTTGCTAGCTTCTTTTTAGTTCCCCTTGTTATAACCAATGCTTTATTTTGAGTTTTGTCCTCTTCTGAGGGTATCATATTTATTAAAATTTCTGAATTTAATTGAATACGTGATAGCGCGTCGGCGTTGGTGTTGATTTTTCCTTGTTTGAATTTGATTTCAAAATCATAATCTGAAAGATCTAGTCTTATCCTGTCATTTTTGATGATGGATTCTTGTGACTGAATAATGAGACTAAAGGTCGATGGTCTGTCACAACAATGAATTTTCTTCCGTACAGGTAAGGTTTAAAAAAGTTAATTCCCCAGTGGATTGCAAGTAATTCTTTTTCAATAATTGGCTTGTTAAGATCATGCTTTTGCAAGGTTTTGCTTGCGTAAGATATGGGCAAGTCATGTCCAATTTCTCCCTGTGATAGAATCGCTCCTAATGCAAAATTTGAAGCTTCAGTTGTTACAATAAAAGGTTTTGTAAAATCCGGATATTGTAATATTGGAGGTTCTACTAACTTTTGCTTAAGCGTTTCAAAAGCATATTGACATTGTTCTGTCCATTTGAATGGTTGGCTTTTCTTCAATAGGTTATTTAAACATTGTGCAATTGTCGCGAAGTCTTTTATAAATCGTCTGTAGTAGTTACAAAAGGCTACAAATCGTCTAACGTCGTCTGCGTTTTTTGGTAAAGGATAATTTTTAATTGTGTGATATTTTGAGGGGTCTGTCTTGATACCTTCTTGTGTTATCAAATGTCCTAGATATACTACCTCTGGTCTTAGAAATTTGCATTTTCTTGCATTCAGTTTTAAATTATATTTTGAAAGCCTGTCAAAAACTTTAATAAGATTGTCATTGTGATGCTGTAAGCTGCATCCGAATATTATAATGTCGTCGACATATAGGAATGCTTCTGAGCTTAAACCTGTCAACGCTAAAGTAAGCATGCGTTGAAAACTGTTTGAGGATATTTTCAATCCAAAAGGTAGTCTTTTAAATTGGTAGTGACCGTCATTTGTCGAAAAAGCTGTCAGAGGTCTTGATTTTTTGTCGAGTGGTATTTGGTGGAAGGAACTAGTCATGTCAAGTGTTGAGAAATATTTCGCTCGTCCTAATTTGTCTAATACATCATCTATTCTAGTAAGCGGAAATTTGTCGTTTACTAATTTGTCATTTAATTTTCTAAAATCGACAACTAATCGCCATTTTTTAGTGTCGTCGCTGGATTTTTTTGGTACTAGTAATAATGGTGCGTTGTAAGGACTGACTGAGTTTTCTATAACATCGTTTTCTAGCAATTCTTTTATCTGTCTATGTATTTCTTCATCATGAGTTTGAGGTAATCTGTAGTTCTTTATGTAAGTTGGTGAATTATCATTCGTGGATAGTGTTTGAGTATAAAAATTGTTCACTGTTAGTTTTTCATTCTCTAAATGGAAAATGTTTTGGTATTTTCTAAAAATTTCTATTAGAGGATTATTTGTGTTTATGTTTAATTCTTGAAGTAATGTTCTGAACCGTTTGTCGTTGTTGTTATTGTTTTGTTTTACTTGTAAGTAGTTTGAGAGTGATTCCATTTTTGGTGAGAATTTAGTTATTTTTACTTCTACATCAGTCGTGTTCAATAATTTAATGTGGCATTTCCCTTTTGCTGGTATTATTGAGTTTGCTATAAATATGCCTTTTTGAATCTCTTCGTTTAGAATAACTTTATCTTCTGTTATGTCTAGAAAAATAGGGTGTATTATTTCTGTCCTTGGTGGTATTCTAATGACGTCGTATGCATGTCTGTTGATGTGTAAATTTATAATGACGTCGGTATTGTCTAGTACTGTAGTCATTGTTTGTGTTTCGTAGTCTATTTTGCACATGTATTTTGAGAAAAAATCTCTGCCTATTATGCCGTCTGTTCCTATTGGAAAATTATTGTTTACAGCATGAAATATATGGGATACTATACTGTGTTGGAAGTCAAGATCTAATTTCACTGTTCCTAGTGTAAGGATTCCATCGTCCGTAATGCCTGTTAATTTGCATTGCCTTTCCTTCATTTGTTCTGTGTCATTATTTAGGTTTTCAATTTTGCAGATTGAGATATCCGCTCCTGTGTCAATTAGGAACTTTAAATGCTTGTTTATATTATTACATTTTAGAATTATGTAATTCGTAGTGCTATCCGATATATTGTATATGTTTAGTTTCGCTGTCCCGGATGATCTTCTATCGTGATCTCCGAGCGATCGTCGTTTCCCTGGTCTTCATTGTTAAAAACATACAATCTGTTATTATAGTTTCTATTGTTAGAATTTCTGTTTGTGGCGCTATTGTTGAAATTGCGTCTTTGCGTATTCTGGTTATTATTTCGTTGGTTATTATTTCTGAAATTGTTTTGACTGTTATTGTAGCTCTGATTTCTATTATTTTGGTTTTGTCTGTATGTGGTGTTGTTATGCGGTCGTTGCATAAATGTATTATTGGTTCTGTTATGTTGCTGTAAAGTGTTGTAGTTGTTTCTGTTGTTATGCTGTCTTCTAAATGAATTGTTTGTGTTTATGTACTGTTGTCTGTTGTATGAATTGTTGTTTGATCTAAAATACAATAGTTGGTTGTTCGTCTTAATATTTTTCTCCAGTTCTAAAGCTAAATTTATCGCTTCGATTAGTGATTTTGGTTGAGATGCAAATATAGTATTTTTTATATCGTCGCTTAAACCATTTTTAAAAATTGTCAATGCATAGGATTCATTCATTTTCATGACTAAATCTCTTTGTTGATTGTTAGTTTCAGGTGTGAGTTCTTTGATTTGTAGGTTGTTTAGTTCAGAAGTTAGGTTAAGTAGTTTGTCTTTGAAATTTGTCACTGTACCGTTTCGTTGTGTCAGAGTAGCAAGTTGTGTGTGAATTTGTGCGGTTGTTAAGTTACTTTTGAAAGTATTTGTAAGAATTGTTTTAAGTTTTGCAAAAGTGTCTATGGTTGATGTGTGTTCTAAAGTTGTTCTTACGTTCGAGGATAGCTTTACATTTATTACAATATTTATTAACTGTTTTTGTCGTTCTGCTGTGTGAGTATCGTTTATTATTTCTACGATTGCTAAAAATGCATCTAGGTCTTTATGATTTCCAGTGAAAACTGGTATTGTTTTCAAAATTAGTTCAAGATTGAGTTCAGACATTTTGGGTTCTTTGTGTTTATCTACCGTATGATTTAATAAAAGATTTTGTGTTTCTTTTAATAGAATAAGGAATTGTTCGCTCAATTCATATGCTTCTAACGTGTTTATTTCTTCAGCAGTTTTATTGAAGTGCGATTTGTATCTATTTAAGTAATTACTTTTTAAATCAATTGTTTGTTTTGTATATTTTCTGTTTGAAGATTTTTTTATGTTCAGATTTATTTTTTGTACTTCGTTAAAAATTTCATGTAGCTCTTCCATTAAATTATAAATATATATATATGTATTTTTTTTCTTTTACATAGTTTTGTTGTTATAAATGGGTCTTAAATACAATATCTACAAAATAATATTGAATTTTGCTCGATAAAATCGAATCTACTTAGTCTAATCTTACATTTATTACATTTGAAACATTCTTGATGCCAAGGGTTTCCTTTGTATTGAAAATAGAAAATTTTTCCTATATCAATTATTTTTTTATTGCATGCTATGCAATGTTTTTTAAATAGTGGACCATAGCATCCTTGATATTTACAAAGTGTTACAGTTTTCGTCATTATAATTTCGAAACATTTATTAAATTTTAAATAATATTAAACATTGACTCGGTTAATATGTTTCCTTACGTATTTTTTGTAATATTGATTAATTTTATACATAATGTAAGCTATTAAAGAGATTATTGCTATAGTTATTATTACTGTCCATGTCATATTATATATTTGATTTTTTGTGACTATGGACCCAATATTGTTGTCGATATTCTCATTTATCGTTATCTGTTCTCTATTTTCGTTATTTAACATGGCTAGGTATTTAAATATATAAGTTATATTTGGTAACATTCAATTCAATTAAAATAATTTGGAATAAAAAAAGTACATTAAATTAACAAAATTACATTTTATTTGTTCTTCTTTGCATAAACCTGCTTTTCTATTTGAAGTTTTTCTATCAGCGCCTTTTTTTCCTTTGGATCAGCAGTTATCCTTATTATTCGGTGTAGCTCTGCCGCACGTTGCCTTGCTTTTACCGCTTTGCCAGCTCTTGGTCGCCGTATTTTTTCTTTAGGTTGTTCTTTTTCTGGTTTATGCTTTTGTGTCCTTTTTTTATATTCTTCTATAGTAATCCGTTTTGGACCGGCGTTGTTCAAACTAGTCGGGACGTATTTTGGATACTCTGCAGTTAATTGTTCAGGCTGGTATTCTTCGACTTCGTTTTTGTCAGTAGGGATTAAGAACTTTTCCCATTTTGCGAAAATTAGGTTTATTTCGTCTTGTGTTGACATTGAAAACGTATAATATAATTTAAAAATTAAATGGTAAAGTAAGTCCAGAAAAGGTTGGAGGATTGGTTACAGGATATATTTTAGTAGTTGCAGGATCGAATCGGGCAGGATCGCCATGTGGTGTTAGACGTATAGGGTCCTATGTTTGCACTAATCACGAACTGTTCGTGATGAGTGTTTGGTGTTTTTGGAGCGCACCAACGCTCAGATATTATGGCTAAAAGCCGCGCTTATGAGAAGATTTAAAAGAGATTGGTTTAAGCTTGTGAGCTCATTCAATGTCAGAAAATCTCTGTCTATATTTTCAAATTTAAATTCTTAAATACTAAAAAAAACCAGTATTTTCTTAAAACTAATTTACAATTATTTTGACACAATTTCCAAGTCTCCTCCTATAATACAAAAATCTATAATTGGATTGGTTAACAATTAGTCATATTGATTTGGGTTGCATAGGCAGTTTTGTCCTGTTCTATTTATGTTTAAAATTGCTTAAGGCGTGTAGAACTGAAAGAGATGTGTAGAATAATGCTGACGCTTGGTCAGTCTGTCACCATCGTCAGCTACGCTGCTACGAAGCGTCAGTCTGTCGTCATCGTCAGCTATGCTGCTACGAAGCGTCAGTCACACTTCTGTTGGTGTAACATGATGCGTTTGTTTTGCCGTTAGTTATAGAGTGCAGTTATGAGTTCAAGGTAAGTTGTTTACTTTGCTGTTCAGCATGTTTGAAATATGAAAGTGAGTGTGTAATTTATTTGGGTTTAATTATTGTCATGTGTTAACCAGTTGTTCTAACTGGTGGTCTTTATGTTTTTAGGAGATGATTGTCTAAGTACACTACAAAGATCTGCTTGCCAAAGATCGTCTATACCCTTGGTTACCACACGTCGCCGTATAAAATTTATGCGTGCTTGCTTATGAAGCTCCTGCACCACTGCTTGTCTCTCCATTTCTAATGGCTTCAGTAATTGTTACTCATTTAAGAGCTTCTACCTCTCCGTCTCTATCTGCAACCTTAGACCGTACACGTTTTAGAGCTTCAGCTGGCGAATTTCTTTCAACACGGTTTACTTTCTCGTTCAAAAACTCGTAGTAACCTTTTTTTTTCTTAAAAAACGTTCTTCGGCTACATAAATTTTATGCGTAAGATCTTGCGTTGATTTGTTTATCGTTGCTTCTAAGTCTGCAAGTTTTGTCGTAAGCGATTTGTTTTGTTGTTGTATTAATTCATGAAAACTATACTCTGCTTCCGTAGTTTTCTCCATATAAAATGTATTCAATTGTTTCTTTATTTCTTCAAAATAGCTTTTTAAATAAATTTTATTCACAGCATCGTTTTCCAATACAGGATTAGCAATATTTTTTATTCTACGTGAGTTGAAGTTGAAATGACGATCGCTATCTAAATGAATCTGATGTGTGGGATTTGATATCTTTCAGAGCTACCCTTATTATGTCCAAACTTGTCGATAGGAATTTTATGAATATTGATTATATTATATTTTGTAGTCTATTCATATAATAATCTTTGCTTCTCTCAGCTCCTCAATAATTGAAACTATTTCATTATTATGATTTGAGTGACCAGCTATTGATGATGCTATTAAAAGACGCAATCTATCAACCAACTCGTTGGGGTCATCCCAATATACATAATTTGATTCTTTTGTACTCAACTTCATCAAACCTTCACCTCTATGAACTTTTTCTTTAAATAGTTTTCTAATAATCGTTATATATTTTTTCGACCGATTTCCATTAATTTGTCCATTTATGCTGTTATTTCGTTTATGACCATTAGTCATCTCTAATATTTGTTTATAAGTATTTAAATAAAAAAAAATAAACTGGCCATTTCAGCCCTTGGAAGGACTTTGACCTAGCTTCTATTGATCAATTGTGTTGTGCGTGTTATTAAATGTTTGATCACAAATGACCGAGAACTGGACCTACGTGTTTTATGCCGACTCCGAACGGCTTATGTTCTCAAGAAGCTTTACATGGCAATTTTTACTCTCTGAGGTTTGCCATTGTCTGCAGAGAGGTGATGACCGAACAGAAAAATTAATTCAGTTGAAAAAACTTTCTGTCTTAGCTGGAATTGGAACCCGGGCTACCGCGGTACTTTTGCTTAGGGGCCACGCACGCTACCCACGAGGCTACGGCCGCCACAATTAGTATTTAAATCTGAGTCATAAAAACTGATTGGTTCCTTGTAAACTAGTAGTTCATATAAGCCTGGTGTGAAGGGCCATTGCGAGTTACCTACATTTACATTGGCTGAATCAAAAGTAATTGGCTCATTACCCAATCTCCATATCTGATTTTTATCCCTGTGAGGACCATAGACTTTATCGAATTTTTTTAAATTAACTCTTGATAAATTGAATTGAATACTTTGATCCGGATTTATTGCAATGGTGACATCATCATTTTCCAAATCATTATCAGCATTATCATCATCATGAGTATCATCATCATCAGCGTCATTTTCAGCATCAAATGACTTAAACGTGGATAAACTTTTCTCGATTTCCTTTCTATCAAGGCTTAGAGAAAATGTATTATTATCATGCCTGCTCTTTTTAAATGGTGTGCTGTAGTAACTTTATTATCCTTAAAAGAGTTATCCGAATATTTTTCATTTTTTACTATTGTGCTCTTGCTATAAGCCGATTGAATTATTTCTTTTAATGGTTTTGATATTGGCTCAAAAGTTTTTTCTAAAAGCTCATCATTTGCGGTTTCTCCGAGCTGAAGACTTTTATATTTTCTTTTAAAAATATTTCTAGTTTTAATAAGATTGCTCACTAGATTTGGTTTTTTATTCATATTGATAGTTGGTGTATTTAGTAGTTTTCTGTTTAACAGTATAGCCCAGTTTAGCAGTTGGCTGTTTAGCAGTTAGCTGTTTAGTGTTATCAGTTAAGCAGTTAGCTGTTTAATGTTATCCGTTAAGCAGCATTTGTTGTACTGATTTTAAAATATCTATACTGTTTCCTTTTAAAGACTAACAAGAACATTGAATCCTTTCCTATAGCGTCCATTATTTATGGGATTATCCTTGTTTATAACTAAAAAGCTATAGTTTTCTTTCCAACACTTTGAACATAAGTCATGCAATGTCTTAAAAGACATATCAGAACCAACATGATTATATTATATTTAAATATAATAATCATATTAGCATTATCGCGAATTAGGTGTTTTGGTATACGTGTAAAGTTTGACATAAGTAAAAGCTATCAACATCCTTGTGGCGTCCCATGCAGAAGTATGAGCGTATGTGATTTTGTTTCTCACAAGCTACATCATCAAATATAAATATTGAGTTGGGCTGCACTTATTCTGCAGATATGACGTCATCATTATTAGAAAATGATGAAAAAAGTATCCCCTTAATAGGTTTAATTAGACGCTCCAAGTATTGATATTTCGGTTGCTGTGCCGACTTTGAGTATAAGCAAATACTTTGAAATTTCAGTCTATTAGGACTTTCAATAAGGCTAATCATCACATTTGTTTTCCCACAATTTGAAGGTCCAACAATAAGACCGCAAATAGAGTTCGGCAGTAATGAGCTGTGCCGTGTTCTATTTGATGAATTTAACTTTGAATCAATATTCTTTACGTTAATTGACTTATGTTGTTTTAAGAATCGCATATTGTAAACTACTAATTGTTTTCATATATAATCGGGTCCTTTTATTAATTTTAATTCACTTTCCATTCAATCTTTACTTGAATAAGAATAAATACTAATGACAATTATTTATAAAAAGACAATCAGTTTTAGTCCATCCCTCATTGGGAAAGGTTACATCAATAATTTAATCGATAAACTTCCCATTGAACTGCATTTACCTGGATATCAGTTTTGTGGACCCGGTACTAAATTAAAGAAGAGAATAGCTAGAGGCGATCAAGGAATCAATCTTTTGGATGCTGCTTGCAGACAACACGATATATTATACTCAAACAATAAAGATTTGGAAAAAAGGCATATTGCTGATAGAATCTTGTCTGAAAAAGCTTGGCAAAGAGTTACCGCAAGTGATAGTAGTATTGCTGAAAAATCAAATGCTTGGCTTGTTACTAACGCAATGACAGCGAAAACAAAATTTAGTCTAGGTAACGTTATCAGTAAAACGGCGAGATCTCCTCAAGTAAATGGACATCGCCTATTTAAAAACGCCTTAAAAAGTGCTGAAATAAGAATTAAGAAAACTAAAAACTTGGATGATGCAGTTAAAATTTCAAGAAAAGTTGTAAACAATATTTTTCAAGGGGAAAAAATCTCTGATTAAGACTCCTCGAGTAATTCCGCTACCTAAATCTGGAGGTTTTCTCCCGCTTGCACCTATATTCGCTGCCCTGGGTGGTCTAGCTGGTGGAGTATCTGGCATTACAAAAGCAATCAATGCAGTAAAAACTGGAAAAGAGCAGTTAAATGAAGCAAAATGGCATAATAGTAAAATGGAAGCTATTGCAATGGGAAAAGGCATGTTCTTAAAACCATATAAAAAGGGATTTGGATTATATTTAAAGCCTTATCAACAAAATTTTTAATGCAGTTACCTAAAAGAGCCCTTACTGATGTAGATATAATAAAATATGCTAAAGATATTCCAAATTTTAGAGGAGTGTTTATGTGTGATACTCTTCCAAGCAAACCATTTAAAAAAGAGTGCGGGATAATTAATCTCGATACATCAGAGGGCCCCGGCACACACTGGGTAGCATACTGGAAAAACGATAATCAAATTGAATATTTTGACAGCTTTGGAAATTTACAACCACCAAAGGAAATAATAAAATATTTAGGGAAAGATATATACTATAATTATAATAGATATCAAAATTTTGACACAATAAATTGTGGACATTTATGTTTAAAATTTTTGTTTTCGAAAATAGGCTGAAAGAATCAAGAAAAAATATAATACTTAAAATCCATTTTGTTTCATTGTAAGTCATCACAATCATCATCAACATCACATACTTGCCCATACTAGGGATTATTATAAAATTCCAACAGCAGAGTAAAGTTTTAAAAAAATAAAATAAATATATTTTGTATAACGTTATAAAAATTTTATTTTTTTCTTCTTAATCATATACAGGGTTGCCAATATTCGAAACGCCCATCTGGCAACACTGTAACTTTCCGCAGTGATGCCAAATCGACTAATGACATACCGCGTTTGAAGCGTCATTCTAAGCAAATGTTTACAATGGAACAGTACACGCCACGCGAACGCTCTAAAATTGTTGAAATTTACATTCAACAAAACAAGTCAATAGTGAAAACTCAACTCAATGAGCGATGAAGCTCATTTTCAGTTGAACGGAACGGTAAACAAACAAAATTGCCGTATTTATGCCATTGAAAATCCACAAGAGATTCAAGAGGTACCTCTTCACGATGCAAAAGTCACTGTTTGGTGCGGCGTTTGTGCTAAAATGCTCATTGGGCCGTTCTTTTTCGAAGATGATAATGGCCACAGAGTTACTGTCAATCAGGAGCGTTATCGCGATATGATAAACAATTTTTTCATCCAATCGTTCGTCGAAAGCGTATCAGGCACTACTGGTTTCAACAAGATGGCGCGCCACCACACACAAGCCGCACTACAATCGATTTTTTGAAGCATTTGTTCCCTGGCCGTTTGATGTCAAAAAATGGTGATTTCGATTGGCCGCCAAGATCACCAGATTTAACGCCTCCAGACTTCTTTTTGTGGGGTTATTTGAAATCAAAGGTTTACGTCAACAAGCCAAAGACCCCAGAAGAGCTGAAAACCAACATCCGTCAAGAAATAACCGCCACTCCCATCGAAATGTTGAAGAAAACCATGGAAAATGCTGCAAAACGGGCACAATATGTCGTAGAGGCCAATGGCGACCATTTACGAGATATCATATTCAAGAAATAATGTAAGCAAATCTACTTGAACCCAATTAAATGATATTCATGACGAACAGACAAAAAATTGTGGTTTCTTTGATTTATTTAAAAATAAAGTGGGCGCTTCGAATATTGGCAACCCTGTATATCTTAACTCTGATGCATATCCCTATGATGATTTGAATAGTCGCTTTGAAATGGGACAGTATGCTGTTCTATATGATATGTATGTGAAATTTCAACAAAGTTATTATATGCGAGAACCTCAACCATTGCTAGATGTCGTTGGATTCAAGGCTATTGCTCCGCTAATTATTGTTGATGTAACACATCAAAACGAAGCAGTTAAAACTGGACCTATTGATATGCGAATTGAATTTGATACCGAAGCAAACAAACCGATTCCAGATTAAACATCAGCCTATTGTCTAGTAATCCACGATCGTTTAATTGAATACTCACCTCTAACCAGCAAAATCAGAAGAATTGTTTAAATGTGTGTGAATTATCAAAAGGTAACCAGTCCTCATCTGATCTTTATTGTAGAAGGTATTTTGAATAAAGCCATCAACAAAATAAAATAAAATGAATAGATTGAGAGGGTATCATAAATTAATTTATTGCTACTAAATCGGTAGCAACTCACACTTAGAGGAGAAGTGTAAGAAGAAGAAAGATGACCAAAAAATAGCAAAATGGGCAAAGGAGCAAAAAGAGGCTAAGAATATGATTGGTAAAGGAGTAAAAAGATGCAGAAACAGAAGAAGAAGATAGAGCAAAATTAAACTCGAAGCTGAATGGTTAAATGAATTACTTTTTATGCATGTAATTATTACTTTTTGTACATGTAATTATCAAACTTTATATATAACAAATCAATAAAAGAACAATAATGATTCATATATAAATCAACTCGTTTTGTTTTATATATATCAGCATAGTTGAGTATGGTCATGATTACGACGACGCTTTCAATCTCTGGCTTAATTTATCATTAACCCAAGCCGCCGTCGCAGCCGCCGTTGCTGCTTTCATACTTTTTTTAATTAGTCAACCAACTCATATTAAATTTATTAAAATGCTTAACAATTACACTGTCCCCTTATCATGAACATGCAGTTTTTGGCTTGCTTATACTGTTTGCTGTGAAGCTTGGGCTTATCATTTTTAACTTGAAATTTGTAGCGACTTAAATTCATAAACATTTTAAACAAGCGTGGAAAAATATTTTACTTCTTCGCTGTTTCCTTATCTTAAGCAGGCCTTATCAGGGTCAGTTAGCTCAATCGTGATGGGTCGTGAGACAAAATATTATTTGTTTATTTTAGTATGGGCGCCACGCGATATACCGAGATCCGCCCCTAAAGTAGAAAATATCGAGAATTTCCACTTAGGTTTCAGCTTTTTTTCCTTCTTTTTTTTTAATGGAAATGACAACACTAAAATTTCCTGCAATCTTAACAATTCAATTTATTGTGCTTAAACAGAGACTTAAAGTATACATATGTATATTGCAGTCTCCGCCCTCCCAAAATGCCACAACCGGTTGCTTCTCCTTGGTTGCCAATCAAATGACTCAGATTTAAATTCCTTTCCCGAGGAATGCCCCTCTTAACTTATTTCCCATATAATTTATAGCTCAGATTATAAAACAACATTTTTAAAATAGATTAGTTGACAATTTACTTTAAAAAGAGGCAAATATGGTTGCCGTTCACGATATTGTCTTATATCACAGTCTAACTAAGAATTCTGACAAAAATTCACAAATTGTGGTTGCTTTGTGATTGCTTAAAATTTAAATGGTGGCAAAAAAATTCAAGAAAAGAATACTTGCCGCGCCCAGGGTTTGAAGCTGCGTCCTTCCGACTACCGGGTAAATATGCTAATGTTCCACGACTGGTTAAATTCGGCTTAGGGTTTTTTTTGGTTTTTATATTTTTTCGCTTCAGTTGCATAGTGATTTTTGAAAGGTACAGACAATAATTTACGAAAGAATTTTTATTTATTCGAAAAAAAAAAAATGGATGAAGAAGCACAGTTTGTTTATAATACGCGATTTAGTAGTGGTAATGTGAATTTCCATACACGACTAGCAGAAGCATTGGCCAATGAGTTAGAGCGTGAAAGAGCCGCTGAAGAAGTGTTTGCAAATGATGAGATTGATGACTTCCCAGGAGTTGACGACGATATGGATCTAAATTATATGCCAGACGATGGCGATGCCTCAGATGTCGAAAATAATTGGGTTGTCGAAGCAGATGAAGTGTTCAATAGTGACGATAGTGACGACAATGGAGTAATTGAAGAACAGAATGCTACCGAAGATTCTTTTCTATGTAAGGACGGTACTATATAGTGTAAAAATGAACCAAATATTGGAGTTCGTTTACGTAAACACAATATCATGCGTTTTCGACCTGGTCCGAAGGAACAAAACCGTGTTCCAATTGAGGTGTTCAAAAAGTTTTTCACACCATATAACATTTATTATCATTACTGAAACGAATCGCCATGGAAAAGCCGTAGTTGAGAAGTGGAATGCGGCTAGTCCCAGTAAAAAACAAAAAGTTTGGACAGATTTGACCGCAATTGAATTAGACGCATTCGTCGGCATTCTTTTAACAGCTGGTTATTCCCACAATGCATATGCAAACCACAAAAGCTTTGTGGCAGTCAAATAATCTACCCATATTCAGAGCAGCCATGTCTTTTAATCGATTCTCTGCACTGGCACGATACATTCGTTTTGATGATGGTAGAACACGCGCTCAACGATTGCGCGATGACAAAGCTGCACCCATTCGTGACGTTTGGAATTTTTTAAATGAAAATCTTGCCAAAAACTATAGTTTGCATGGCAGCATAACAATTGGTGAACAACTGTTCCCATATCGTGGAAAAACTAAATTTACTCAGTACATACCATCAAAACCAGCGAAATATGGCATCAAAATTTGATGTGCTTGCGATTCCAAATCTAAATATCCACTGCAAGGAAAGCTCTATACCGGTCGACAAGAATGAGAAGAACGGGAAGTGAATCAAGGTGAAAATGTTTTGATACAACTCGCAAAGCCGTACAGCAATACTGGCCGTACAATTGAAGCTGACAACTTTTTTACTACTTTAGAAGGAGTAAAGCGTCTGGCCAGAATTGGTCTGGCATTTGTTGGTACCATTCGCTCCAATAAAAGATGTATTCCTAACGAAATGAGAAGAATTGTTCTCGTCCTGTTTTGTCATCGTTATTTGGATTCCACGAAAATTTGGTATCAATTTGCAGCTACGTGCCAAAAAAAAAAATTAATGTGTGAACCTACTTTCGACCGTTCATTATACGAAACATTGTGAAGTGGAAGCAATGAAACCCGAAGCAATTTTCTTTTACAATGAAAATAAAGCTAGCGTAGATTGTATGGACCAAATCGTTACACATTTTACTACAAAGCGGTCAACAAGACGATGAACTTTTGCGTTTTTCTGCAACAAGTTGGACATCATGGGATTGGCTGCATTTTGTATTTGCAAAGAAATTGATGGTCTCAATAAAAATAGTGCTAGAAGAAATTTTCTCACTACGTTAGCTGATACATTGGCTCTTCCAAATATTGAAAACCGAATGAACAACATTCACATCATCAAACAGTTCAACACTCGTTTGGCCATGAAATCGTATTTTGAAAGACCACTAAATGTAAGTTTGATTGATATAACATTTGCCCTTCATTACATTTCATTTTCCTCGTTTTTCTTTTTCATTTCAGATTCCAGTAGTAGTTTCTAGCTCAAGTGGTGCTGATACTCTACAAAAGAAAAAAGTTGTTAGCTTTGTACATTGGGAGATGAAAAAATTCGCCGACTAACTCGTTTTTTTGTTCCAAGTACTCGAATCCGGTATGCCTACAACATTCGAAATCAGAGTATACATGTTTTAGTTGCTTATCTGAAGCTGTGTAAAACTTTTTTAATTTAGAATTAATTAAAACTTACTTTATAACAACTAAATTTAATTGAAATGAACTTTATAACAACTATTTTTTTGAAATTAAACACAAAAATAAAATTTTTCTTGTTTTATTTCTTATTAAAATTTTTTTGCACTAAGAACAAAAAAAAAATAGAAAATATATATCTGCCTGGCGTGATAACAATATAACAATGTAATATTATCACTAAAATAGCATATTTTTCATATAAATGTACTGAAGTACATAGTGCATCTGGCCAGATACATGCGCTACGTACGTGACTATCGGAACATGTGCATGAAGGAGGGTTAATTCACAGTTAGTTTTTTATAAAGCATTGATTTTTGGAGGTATGAGAGCATTTAAAATTTTTTTCAAAGTAAATTTCAAAGTAATTTTCAAAGCAAGTGACGACACGCTAAAATATGCTATTCTCAGAAAAGTGAATACATTGAACTTAAAAAGTCCAGCTTAGCCTGGCTTCCCGCCAAAACCAATGTATGTATTCAAATTTTTTTTCTTAAAGATTTTTATTAAATGACCTTGTTATTTATTATGTTGATTTTATATGATTTAAATACAAATTCTAAATGTTTGATAGTTTAAATCATACTTGATTTTAAATACAAATTCTATTTGTTTGATAGTTTAAAATCGTTTATTGAGCTTAAGGGCAAAGTTAGAACAATTAATTGCTCTAACAAATCTTTCCAAAGAAACAACAACAACAATGTATTTTCAGTATGAAAAGGAAAAAATCACTAGCTGATTTTATTGCAATTTCGGCCATGCTAAAGGCTTCATCAGAAATCTTTGTGATACCCGTGCAAGCGCATACTAGCGCACTGCACCACAGAGGCGATGAGATTTTAAGTGTAAAGTTTTTCACCCGTTTTATATTTGCACATTTGTTGTTGTATTTTTGCTTTACTTTGGTCTTTATGCTTATGTTATTATTATGAGTCCAACAGTCTGCTGGAAGTCTTCCACTAACAAAGCATGGTTACTGAAGCTATTTTTAGATTTTTGCTGATATGTTATCAGCTTGTTTCTGTTTGGTCGTGCTCTACCATTTGATTAAAGTTTTTTCTAAATGACCTTGTTATTTATTATGCTGATTTTATATGATTTTAATACAAATTCTAAATGTTTGATAGTTTAAATCATACTTGATTGCTGTTTGATAGTTTAAAACGTTTATTAAGCTTAAGGTCAAAGTTAGAACAATTAATTGTTCTAACGAATCTTTCCAAAGAAACAACAACAACAACAACAACAACAACGTATTTTCAATATGAAGAGGAAAAAATCACTAGCTGATTTTATTGCAATTTTGGTCATGCTAAAGGCTTCATCAGAAATCTTTGTGATACCCATGCAAGCGCGCACTAGCGCACTGTACCACAGAAAATCTCATCGCCTCTGTGGTGCAGTGCGCTAGTGCGCGCTTGCACGGGTATCACAAATTTTTTCTTTTAGATTGTATATTGATAAACAATTAATTTCTTTACAATAACAACATGTTCATTTCACAGTTTAAAAGTAAGTATGTATAGCACCATTAAATGTACGAAAATCGGCAAAAAAATATTAAAATGTAATATTGTAATATGTTTGTATGAGGGTTGGAAAATGTGCCTTATTTATTTAGCGCAGCAAGGCTTTGCCGACAATTCAGAGCATCAGAATGCCCCACTTGAGAACTCGAATAAATCAACAGCGACTAGCACATAATTTTAGGTTTAAGTCAAGTCTGAATTCTTTATTAAAAAGTACTGGTATTTATACCAAGATTTTTGGCATTCTTGTTCTTACTCTAGTAAATGATACATATCTATAATTCTTAATACATATAAATATATTATTATAAAATATGGAAAAGTGTGACATGTTTAAATCGACCATCATTGACCGATATTTTAAATAACTGCAGTTGACCGATATTTACAAATAGATGCAATGTAAACAAAAACATTACTTCAAACAAAAAGACAGTCATTGAGCCACATACCAATTCTGCTGTATTCAGCTCAAATTGCAATTCGTCACATTTAGGGTTGACGCTGCTAGTGTGTCATAAATATAAGCGACGGTCTTGGTTAGTCAGCATATGTTAGCTGCAGTTGAGAAGCATTTATACATTATGAATTACATGTTGCCTATATGCACACTACATCCTTCCCCCAAAAAATAATGATATTTGTTTACATTTCTTAAAATTTAAATAAATGTCATTTGCTATCTATTTTTAATCTATAGCGCTGTTTATAACTATGTCTCTTAAAATATCTAATGTTCTTGTCTAGATCTTACTAAATTATTATTGTGTATTTCATATAACTTATCATCTAGTTTTATAATGCTATTACATTTATTTTGCGAAATTATTTTATATGGGCTTTTATATGGCTAATCAAATTTTTTCTTATTTTGTACTTTTAAATAAACATAATCACCTACACTAAAATTCGATTTATGTATATGTTTTTGATTATTACATCTTGTATTCTTAGTTTCTATGAGATTATTTCTAGCTTGTTCGTGTGAATATCTTAATTTACATTTTAACTCATTCAGATAATTGTCTAAGTCATATATTTGTTCTTTGTTTGTCATTACTTCGCATGGTAATGCGCATAATTTTCCAAAAACTAATTCAAATGGTGAGTAATTTGTGCTGCTATGCGGCATCGAATTATAGCAATACGTATAATATGGTAGCCAGTCGTCCCAATTATCTTTATCACCTACTGTCATTAAGTAATCGTTTAGTACTCTATGATTTCTTTCTATTGAGCCTAACGTTTCATGATGGAAAGGTGTCGAAACAAATTTATCTATATTCAATAATTTACATATATTCTTTAATAACTCGTTAGTAAATTCAGTTCCTTTGTCTGTCAACAGTTTTCTGAAACATGTTGCGTAGACCTGTGTCTGGTTTCGGGAGTTGAAGTGGCGGTCCACTGGGTTGGTCAGATCTTTGTTGTCTACTGGGACACGATAGGAACATAGGGTTTAGAAACATACTGTTGTTGTCTCTTTCTTGTAAGTGTGTGTTGCATATGCTTGTAATTTTTTTGAGCAACTGACAATTTAGAACAAAGTTCATATTAAGAGTTCAAGGTTGATGAATGCAGGCTAAGTCAGTTGAGTGAAAATCACTCGTTTTTCGCCGTTGTTCGAACTGACAAGGTGGCTGAGAGTGGAAGAAAAAAAAAAGATTCAGTTTGGATTTTTTGCTGATTGCCTTTGGGTTGACTTTGAAAGTCAGAGGAAATTTTTTTTGAAGATCACAAGCTGAATTAATTAACCGTGATCCCTAACGAACTAAAAGAAATTAAAATTTAATCCGTTTGTAAAACAAGTGTCGCGCTGAAGTTTTAAATCGATAATTGTATTAAAAGCATTACAGGCGCTTAGACACTGAAACCACGCAGCAGTTTCCTCTGGCGCTTCGTAGTGGCGCACCAGTGGGGAAACTGGAAAAGGTTGAATCCAGGGTGATTTGATTTCACTTACGCTCGGAAGTGAAATGCAACACCTGCCGATAAACTACGCCGATAGTTAATAAAAAAACTTTTAGAAAGTTAATTAAAAACAAAAAAAACTCTGCATTCCTTGTGCCCAGTGCTTATTCAGCGCTAAACACCGCATCCACACTAACAACATTAGCTATGCCGCAAACTTTGGCACCCCAGTGAGAACCGCAACAGTTGCAGCTGCACGTAGATCCTCTTCTCAGAACTGCAGGGAACTAAGCTGTAGAATTAAATTCGCAAAAGATATATATAAGATTAAAGCAAAAAAAAAAAAAAAAAGAACAGAACTAAATTAAAATTCGTGTCACACACAACCTAAATCTGAAAAAAAAATGTATTAAAATATATTAAAATTGAAAGGCTATTGATAAATATATAAGTAAATTATATTTAAAAATAAGAAAAGGAACATTGAAATTTGAAAGGAAAGAAAATAAATATAAATGAATATTTGCGAGATAAATGAAACCTGAAAAGAAATAAAGAAAACAAATCTACAAATCTGAAAAGAAATACTAAGAAAAAAAAACTTGAAAGAAAAGAAATTTATATAACTGAATATTGCTGTGAAATTAAAATCTGAAAAGAAGAAAACGTTTAAGCAGATTTGGCTTAAAAATTAAAGCTAGACATAAACAGAAATAGAGATTAATCAAAAACTTGTGTTATAATTTAAATTTGAAAAAAAGAGGATAGAGAAAAAAATATTGTTCCAAAAATTAAGCTGAAAAAAAAACCTGAAAAGAAGAATTAAATTAAAATAAGTATTGTTTTGAAAATTTAGAACCTGAGAAGAAAAATTAGATTAAAGTAGACTTTGTTTTGAAACTTAATCCTGAAAATAAAAATTGAATTAAAGTAAAATTTGTTTTGTAAATTATACCTGAAAAAATTAAATTAAGGGTAAATTTGTTTTGAAAATTACACCTAAGAAAAATTTTGTTTTTTTTTTTTAATTAAACTGAGATTCGCTTTGTTAACTTTCCCTGAAAAGAAAATATAAAAAAAATTTACTTTGAAAGTTAGATATGAAAAGAAAAATTAAATGAAGTAGAAATCAAATCAAAAAAGAAAAATAGAAATAAATTAAGAATTGCCATAAAAGCAATATATATAAAAAAAAAGGAATAAAAACCCAAAAATATATCAATCGTGTGAAGCTGCATTGAATACATAAAAAAAAAATATATAGGTAGTTTTTATTTTTGCAAAATTTTACAGGTTGTGCTATTTGATGCTGGCGCCACCATCTATACAATCTACACTCGAAATTGGTGAGTCAATAGAAAAGATTTTGTGTTAGTTTTGTTTTATGGTTTTTAAAGAAAATATTTAATGCAGCTTTTGGTTCACTTCCGTCTTCATGGTTGTTGAATAATAAACCCATTTTCCTTTTTTTTTTTATATAATTTTTATCAAATTACCTACTTTTTTTATATCTATTACTTAGCTTTTTCTACTAGTTGTACATATGTAATACTTACCTTTATCGAACAAAGATACTTGTATACTTACCACTTACTACTAATAACTACACTAAAAAAAAAAGGGTTTATCAATAATAAGCACTGTTGTTGTATCCTTTATTTATTACTGAATTGTTTTGAAATCTGAATTTTATATTATACTTAAGTTATAAATAGCTTCTTTTTTTTAGGTTTAATAATTTTATAAATAAACAACTGGAATTTTGAACTTATATTTTGTACAATATTTTTTTTTATGAGTTGAAATACAACCATTTATTTTATTGGCAATGAAATCAAGTAAAGCAATTATGGATTGCTAAATCATTGAAGTTGGTGTGTGGTGCTTAGCCCATGGAAGGGCCAGCACAAAAGTAAGCTGCGGTTGATCGACGGAATGGACGACGAACTGACTTAAACTAGACTAGACGGAGTCAGTATTAGGGAACCTTGTGAATATGTGTAGATCCATACGAGGTTCAAGGCCATGATCTAGTAGGCTCATGGAGAGGGGTGGGTAGGCTCGGACTGACGGACGTTGACTTACGGTTGTTATAAATGTGAATCAGCATGAGTGTAGGATAAATCCAGTAGTTATTTGTCTCTTTCAATTTACTTCATTTCTCGCTTCTTTTTCTGATCTTCTGTTTCTTGGTTTCCTCTATCACTTAAAATTTGGCACGAGTTTTAAAAATTCCTTTTTTTTTTGTTTTTGAGCTTCGGTGTATACCTATGGCAAGGACCCTCCCACAACCCGTCGAGCAGCCTGGGCCAGCCACCGTGCCAGACCACAACATGGTTATACAACCCGAAAATTGCTCATAACAATGGCGCCCAACGCTTCGGCATTTCCTTCTATCTTCCTTTTTTTTTTGTTTTTTTTATTTACTACACTTGTGAGTGATTGGGGTTGACAGTTCGGTTACAGCCTCAAGTCAATTAGGCTACAATCCCTGGTGACTTTTGTGGTAGTAGCAGTATTGTTAAACAATATTACTGCAGGTACAAAGAGTGAAGTCGAAGGTACCTTGACCATCGGTGTGTGGTTATCGAGTGGAACTCTGAGTTTCTTTTTGTACAAGAGTGGTTAGATTGGACGGATGGTGATAAAAGGTTGAAGCTGCGTCAAAGTCGGACGTTATAAGAGTCATGGCTAGGCTTGCCTTTAATCTTCCTGGGGGGTGGGGTGTAGGATTCATTGGACGAGGCCGCCGCGTATAGTGCTATCGTGTCTTAGCTAGGTGTTGTGCGGAGTTCAATGCTTTCTGCAAACATGACATAAGGGGATGTGGGGGCGTAGAGTACAGTGGACATAGACCGACGAACAATGATCAACAAGCTTAAATGTAAGCAGCTGGTGGCCTGGGTAAGCACCAAAACACACCAACCAAAACCTCATAAATACTTTTTTATTTTTTTTTTTTTTTTGTAATAATTTTTTTTTTTTATATAAAACCCCTCTTTCTGTTATCACAACATTCGTTTGATACATAATTTTTTATCACACTTTATGAATTTGATAATTGGAATTTTTTGTTATATATATACATAGGTTCTCATTAATAGTTTGAAGTTTCTATATAAAAAAAAAAAATAATAAAAATAATTTATACCCTTTATTTAAATACCGTTCCTTTAAAATCAAAAATATTTAGCTTTTAGGTTCCGGATTTTTGGCTTCGTGGTCTTTATAAGTTTCTTTTTAGTTTTGAATTTTCTTATGTATTTAATTATTTTTATTATTTTTTTTAATAATTACTTCAAATTTCTATAAAAAAAACGAAAGGAAATAATTTTTTTGCTAAAGATCTCTAATTTAGAAATCTATAGTTGAGGGTGTAGTGGATGGAGAATTTGAGGAAAGTGTGTCTGAAGAGTGGTGACAATCAAGTGACTGAAGAAAGGCGAGTTACACGCAGTGTCACAAAAGCACTTGAAAAGCAAATTTTTGGTTCTCTACTTACGCAGATAGACACGGGAATTGTGCGGCCAGTTGATTTTGTTCCAACGAATTACTTTGAGCGTTGCACAGATCTTGTGTTTGGCAGGCAAAGCGAGGTGGGTCTACCACAGAGTAATTTGAAGAACATACCGGAAGCTACCGCGTCATTTTCCAGGAAATTAGAGAGAATCTTAGGAATGTCAGACGGAGAGGGGAATGAGTATGTGCCCGGTGGTGATGAAGGGCCGGCGCCAGGGGTGCAAAATAAGGCAAGGCCAGTCATGAACGAGGCTGATAAGATGACGCAAATGATGGCGCTCCTGATGCAGCAAAACCAGATGCTGATGAATTGCATGGGGGAAGTGCGTCAGATGAGAGGAGAGGTTTCGCTGTTGAGCAATAGGGTGAATGAGGTAGAAAGTTCCATTCATGGTAATGCACCAATTCCCCCTCCCGCCTCCTCATCAACTCCTGGTAGACGCGTTTCACCCGAAGGTGGAAGCAGTTCCGGTAATTTGGGACCGAGGGTAGTTGTAGCTGCTGGTGACGAAAATACAGGGCAGGGGCAGAATATGGCCGCTCATGACCAGGGAACGTATAGCCAGAGCGAAGTACAAAGAGGACGAAAGAAAGTCGACCTGGAAAAGTGGCATGTGAAGTTTGAGGGTACGGAGAAAGACATGACAGTGGAAAGCTTCGTGTTCCGAGTTGAAACGCTGCGGGAACAGTACGACATCTCGTATAATCAGCTGTTCTCAGACTTCCGTTGTTTGGTCAAGGGCAAAGCTTCACGATGGTATTGGCAAGTACTGGAAGACCACGCTGACGATCCGAGTTTCGACTACTTTATGCTAAAAAAGGAGCTTTTGAGCCATTTTAAGTCAGCAGACTCAGATTATGAGATTATTCGAGAACTCATGGACAGAAAGCAACAGCCAGGGGAAAGTTTTGAAGATTTTTATGCGGAAGTCCATGATCTAACTTTAAGGTTGAGAAAAAAGATTCCGGAGAAAGAACTTGTTTCCATTATTAAGGGAAACATCCGGAATAGTCTGGCAAGCCTGTTGTTTTCGGCTAGACTAGATTCTCTTGCAGAGTTGAAACGGGAATGCAAGAAGGCAGAAAAGTTAGTTAAAGAAAATAGAATAAGGAAAACACAGGTAAACGAAGTCGAGGGATGGTTAGAAGAAATTGAGGTGGAGTCTAGTAGAAGAGAAGATAGGGTAGAAGCCATAGGACAAACCTATCGGAAGGACATGTATGGGGGGCAAACAACCGGCTCTTATAATAAACCGGTTCATGCGAATGTTGAACCTAGAGGCCCTGGACAAAAATGCGTCCGTTCAAAATAGTATGTCTACTATATTACCTGTGTCACAGTTTAGTTTTTGTTTGTCTCCGTTCCATTTAAATCTGTGTTTTAGTTGTGGGATGCCTGGAGATTTCTTTAGAAGAAATTTGAACCAGGGTCGTGATGGTCCTAAGTGTTTGTCTTCGTTTCATGACATGAAGTGTTTTGTCTGTGGCAGTGATGTATCGTTTTGTGCGTATAGTCCTAATGTTTTAAACAAGAATCTGGCGGAGATAACCGGGAACTCTTGCCAGCAGGGGCAGATCCCGGAGAAATAGGTGTACAAATTCTTATCAGGAAGGAAGGTACAGTCATTTCAGATCCCAAAGTGGAACAAAAATTAAAAGTTAAAAGCTTGCACCAAAGGAAGCGCGAATATGAAGAAGCAAGAGCAAGAATTTTTGCAGATGAAATGACGACTGTAAAGGAAAGTAGGAATTTTAAGAAGATAGCGAAGATGCGAGAAAAAGAAAAAAATTCTGAAGAGGGTTAAGAGAAAAATCATCTCCACAATAGTGACGCTAAAGGGTGATGATCGATTCTTCGCTAAGACAAAAGTAGGTGGGGAAGAAGTAGTGGCACTACTAGATTCAGGTGCTTCCGCTAGTTGCTTAGGAAAAGGATCTTTGGAGTTCGTAAAAAATAAAGGTAGAAAAATAGTTTCGATCCGAGGTCAAAGTGTGCGAACGGCTGATGGTGGTGAGACAGAAGTAGTGGGAGTTATCTCCTTACCGGTATTGTGGGAAGGATTGACAAAGGACGTTGAATTTCTCATTGTTCCGGCCTTACAGCAGAAAGTTTATTTTGGGGTCGATTTTTGGCGTACGTTTGGAATGGCGGTTGTGAGTAGGGGAAAGTAGAGATACATGCAGAAAAAGCTAAGCAACTTGAGATTCCTGAGTTGGCACCTTCCCCTGGTGATCTCACGTTTGATGCGAATCAACATGTTTTGTCGTTTGATCAGGCAAAGGAATTAGAGGTGGTGAAAACGAAGTTTCCGTCATATGCTGTTTTTGGGCTCGGGCGAACGGAGATAGAAGAGCATGTTATTGAGGTCGTTAATGAAAATTTACCAGTGAAGCAACGTCATTATCCGATTTCGCCCGTGATCCAAAAGTTGATTTATGCCGAATTAGACAGAATGCTCAGTATGGGTGTGATCGAGGTCAGCAACAGCAGTTGGAGTTCTCCAGTCTCATTAGTGAGAAAAGAGACAAAGAACCGCCTCTGCCTAGATGCGCGGAAAGTCAATGAAAGAACCATCAAAGATGCTTACCCACTACCCCACATCGATGGCATTTTAAGTCGTCTACAAGATACTCGATTAATCTCTGCGATTGACCTTAAGGACGCGTTTTGGCAGATACCACTAGAACAGAAGTCGAGGGAGAAGACAACGTTCACAGTTCCCGGAAGGCCTCTGTACCAATTCACAGTGATGCCTTTCGGGCTGTGCAATGCTGCGCAGCGAATGTGCCGTCTCATGGACAAGGTGATTCCTGCGGCACTCAGGGAACGAGTCTTTGTTTACCTCGACGACCTTCTATATAGTGCTGCTTGAAAAAGTCGCCAAATGTTTGAGTGACGCAAAACTTACGATAAACGTCGAAAAGAGTAAGTTTTGGTACAAGGAAGTAAAGTATTTGGGCTTCGTGGTAGGCGATGGTTGTATTCGTACAAACACGGGGAAGGTAACTGCTATAACGGAGCTTACCGAGCCTAAATCACCAAGGCAGCTCAGGCGGTTCCTAGAGATGGCAGGCTGGTACCGTCGTTTTATAAAAGACTTTGCGACGATAGCTGGACCATTACATGACTGCTTGACAAAAGACCGAATTAAGAAATTTGAGATGACGGACGTGGCAAAAATGCTTTTGAGACGTTGAAGCAGAGTTTAGCATCTGCGCCGCTTTTGACCAACCCTGACTTTAGCAGACATTTTTACATACAGTGTGACGCCTCGACACAAGGAGTAGGGGGAGTACTTTTCCAGATAGATGATGAGAGTAACGAGCGTCCGATCGCTTTCATGTCAGCGAAACTCAACAAAGCTCAGAGGAATTATAGTGT
Source organism: Dichetophora obliterata (assembly GCA_963920525.1). Taxonomy (NCBI): domain Eukaryota; kingdom Metazoa; phylum Arthropoda; class Insecta; order Diptera; family Sciomyzidae; genus Dichetophora; species Dichetophora obliterata. Next base: position 135,088,113 of record OY986437.1, read on the forward strand.
CACTGAGCTAGAGTGTTATGCTGCGATATTAAGCGTGAAGAGGTTCCGGCCTTATGTAGACGGTCTTCCCTTCACTATAATAACGGATCACGCAAGCTTAAAGTGGCTCATGGGCCAAAAAGATTTGTCTGGTAGATTGGCCAGATGGAGCTTAAAGGGCTCACAAAATGTGGTGCCGGACGCTCTCTCTCGTATGCATATGGAAGAAATGGGTGGAATGGACAGATTACTAGACGTGGACGTGAACTCTTCCGAGTTTTTGTCGGAGGAATACGAGGAGCTGAAGAGGACCGTGACGGAAAATAGAGACAGACTACCTGACTTATGTATATCGGATGGTTTTGTTTATAAACGAACTGAGTGCGCGACAGGGGACGCTATAAACGAGGACCGGGCATGGAAGCTCTGGGTTCCGTCTGGGCTGCGTGGTGATTTGTTAGAAGCAGCACATTCGTCCCCATCGGCTGGTCACGGAGGTATTCATAAAACCCTGGCGAAGCTGCAGGAAAAATATTTTTGGCCAGGTATGGTATCAGATGTGCAATTACAAGTTAAGGCCTGTGATTCTTGCAAGGGAACTAAGCCTCCTAACCAAATAATTCGTCCGTAATGGGTACACAGTACGTAACAGAAAGACCTTTTCAGCGCATGTACATAGATTTTATGGGACCGTATCCAAGGACCCGGGATGGGAACTTGTTTATATTTGTTTGCTTAGACCATTTTTCTAAGTTTGTCTTTTTAAGACCTATGCGCGCAGCAACTTCAGAGGCTGTTGTAAAATTTTTAGAAAGAGTTTTTCATGTTTTTGGAGTGCCAGAATATGTTCATTCTGACAATGGCAAGCAGTTTGTCTCACTATTGTTTAAGTCTTTTCTAAATAAGTATGGCACACAGCATATTAAGACTGGATTTTACTCTCCACAGGCGAACGCGTCCGAACGGGTCAATAGATCTGTACTTCAGATGATTCGTTCGTTTGTGGGAGAGAATCAGAAGAACTGGGATTTGCATGTGAGCGACGCCGCATTTGCACTTAGGAGTGTCGTGCATAGTTCAATAGGTGTCGAGCCATATTTTGCTGTATTTGCTAGTCATATGAGCCAACACGGCAGTTCTTATGAAGTAGCGAGACGCTTGGCATCCGTAAAAGATGTTGATGTTCAGGTATTATCCGTACCGGATAAGCAACAGTTATTGCGAGACAAAATCTTTAATGAATTGCGACTGGCACACCAAAGGAATTTCAGGTTGGGCAAATGGTATATCGCAAAAATTTCAAACAAAGCAATTTGGCAGCCGGTTATAACGCGAAACTGGCACCCACTCATATAAAATGCGTTGTTATTAAAACGATGGGTAATTTACTTTATGAGTTGGGAAATATGACCGGCAAAAGCTTAGGAGTCTATCATGCGAAAGACTTGTTTGTAGCGTAGAAATCTGTGATATTTTAGTTTTTATATTTTTTTTTATAATCTGTGGTATGTTCTTTTTATGTTGTTAAATTATTAGTTTTTAGTTTTATTATTCATATATTGTTAAATTATCTACTTGACATTACATTATCTGTGATATTTAGTTATAAGTTACCTATTTTTTTTCTTTTTTACTTCTTTATTTGACCTAGGGTAACTGTGATATGGTTTTTTGGGGTAAGGGCGGTTCATTTTTTTTTTTCTACTTCACGTGAAAGGATCAGTGATAATTAAGATTTTTATGACTTAAATCAATTGATTTATGCATTTAACTATCTGTGATATTTTTCTTTATATATAAGTTAGAACAGAAACTGTGATATTGCTATCAGATTAAGCAATATTATTACATAGTGCAATATTATTTATATCTTTGCGTGTAGGATTATGTTTTATGTTATATGTGGTCCTAAATGTTTAGATGGGTTCGTTGATAGTATGTGTATAACTAGCATAACTATCAACTATCCTAACTAGTATAACTAGCTCGTTAATTTAAGAGCATGAGTATGTGGGTCGAGGCCACACGTAATTGTTTAAGAAACCAGAACAAGACTGCAAATAAAAATTTTCTTACGAACTCGCTCCATATTTCTTGAAACATCGGCGGATTCGAGCCTGTTGCGTAGACCTGTGTCTGGTTTCGGGAGTTGAAGTGGTGGTCCACTGGGTTGGTCTGATCTTTGTTGTCTACTGGGACACGATAGGAACATAGGGATTAGAATCATACTGTTGTTGTCTCTTTCTTGTAAGTGTGTGTTGCATATGCTTGTAATTTTTTTGAGCAACTGACAATTTAGAACAAAGTTCATATTAAGAGTTCAAGGTTTATGAATGCAGGCTAAGTCAGTTGAGTGAAAATCACTCGTTTTTCGCCGTTGTTCGAACTGACAAGGTGGCTGAGAGTGGAAGAAAAAAAAACGATTCAGTTTGGATTTTTTACTGATTGCCTTTGGGTTGACTTTGAAAGTCAGAGGAAATTTTTTTTGAAGATCACAAGCTGAATTAATTAACCGTGATCCCTAACGAACTAAAAGAAATTAAAATTTAATCCGTTTGTAAAACAAGTGTCGCGCTGAAGTTTTAAATCGATAATTGTATTAAAAGCATTACAGGCGCTTAGACACTGAAACCACGCAGCAGTTTCCTCTGGCGCTTCGTAGTGGCGCACCAGTGAGGAAACTGGAAAAGGTCGAATGCAGGGTGATTTGATTTCACTTACGCTCGGAAGTGAAATGCAACACCTGCCGATAAACTACGCCGATAGTTAATAAAAAAACTTTTAGAAAGTTAATTAAAAAAAAAAAAAACTCTGCATTCCTTGTGCCCAGTGCTTATTCAGCGCTAAACACCGCATCCACACTAACAACATTAGCTATGCCGCAAACTTTGGCACCCCAGTGAGAACCGCAACAGTTGCAGCTGCACGTAGATCCTCTTCTCAGAACTGCAGGGAACTAAGCTGTAGAATTAAATTCGCAAGAGATATATATAAGATTAAAGCAAAAAAAAAAAAAAAAAGAACAGAACTAAATTAAAATTCGTGTCACACACAACCTAAATCTGAAAAAAAATGTTTTAAAATATATTAAAATTGAAAGGCTATTGATAAATATATAAGTAAATTATATTTAAAAATAAGAAAAAGAACATTGAAATTTGAAAGGAAAGAAAATAAATATAAATGAATATTTGCGAGATAAATGAAACCTGAAAAGAAATAAAGAAAACAAATCTACAAATCTGAAAAGAAATACTAAGAAAAAAAAACTTGAAAGAAAAGAAATTTATATAACTGAATATTGCTGTGAAATTAAAATCTGAAAAGAAGAAAACGTTTAAGCAGATTAGGCTTAAAAATTAAAGCTAGACATAAACAGAAATAGAGATTAATCAAAAACTTGTGTTATAATTTAAATTTGAAAAAAAGAGAATAGAGAAAAAAAATATTGTTCCAAAAATTAAGCTGAAAAAAAACCTGAAAAGAAGAATTAAATTAAAATAAGTATTGTTTTGAAAATTTAGAACCTGAGAAGAAAAATTAGATTAAAGTAGACTTTGTTTTGAAACTTAATCCTGAAAATAAAAATTGAATTAAAGTAAAATTTGTTTTGTAAATTATACCTGAAAAGAAAAATTAAATTAAGTGTAAATTTGTTTTGAAAATTACACCTAAGAAAAATTTTGTTTTTTTTTTTAATTAAACTGAGATTCGCTTTGTTAATTTACCCTGTAAAGAAAATATAAAAAAAAATTACTTTGCAAGTTAGATATGAAAAGAAAAATTAAATGAAGTATAAATCAAATCATAAAAGAAAAATAGAATTAAATTAAGAATTGCCATAAAAGCAATATATATAAAAAAAAAAGGAATAAAAACCCAAAAATATATCAATCGTGTGAAGCTGCATTGAATACATAAAAAAAAAATATATAGGTAGTTTTTATTTTTGCAAAATTTTACAGGTTGTGCTATTTGATGCTGGCGCCACCATCTATACAATCTACACTCGAAATTGGTGAGTCAATAGAAAAGATTTTGTGTTAGTTTTGTTTTATGGTTTTTAAAGAAAATATTTAATGCAGCTTTTGGTTCACTTCCGTCTTTATGGTTTTTGAATAATAAACCCATTTTCCTTTTTTTTTTGTTTTTATATAATTTTTATCAAATTACCTACTTTTTTATATCTATTACTTAGCTTTTTCTACTAGTTGTACATATGTAATACTTACCTTTATGGAACAAAGATACTTGTATACTTACCACTTACTACTAATAACTACACATTAAAAAAAAAAAAGGGTTTATCAATAATAAGCACTGTTGTTGTATCCTTTATTTATTACTGAATTGTTTTGAAATCTGAATTTTATATTATACTTAAGTTATAAATAGCTTCTTTTGTTTAGGTTTAATAATTTTATAAATAAACAACTGGAATTTTGAACTTATATTTTGTATTTTTTTTTTTTATGAGTTGAAATACAACCATTTATTTTATTGGCAATGAAATCAAGTAAAGCAATTATGGATTGCTATATCATTGAAGTTGGTGTGTGGTGCTTAGCCCATGGAAGGGCCAGCACAAAAGTAAGCTGCGGTTGATCGACGGAATGGACGACGAACTGACTTAAACTAGACTAGACGGAGTCAGTATTAGGGAACCTTGTGAATATGTGAAGAGCCATACGAGGTTCAAGGCCATGATCCAGTAGGCTCATGGAGAGGGGTGGGTAGGCTCGGACTGACGGACGTTGACTTAGGGTTATTATAAATGTGAATCAGCATGAGTGTAGGATAAATCCAGTAGTTATTTGTCTCTTTCAATTTACTTCATTTCTCGCTTCTTTTTCTGATCTTCTGTTTCTTGGTTTCCTCTATCACTTAAAATTTGGCACGAGTTTTAAAAATTCCTTTTTTTTTTTGTTTTTGAGCTTCGGTGTGTACCTATGGCAAGGACCCTCCCACAACCTGTCGAGCAGCCTGGGCCAGCCACCGTGCCAGACCACAACATGGTTATACAACTCGAAAATTGCTCATAACAAACATCCATATTTAAGAATAAATTTTTCTACTATTGCTTTTGCGACTGTTATAGCATCTTTGCTTTCCAATGGTAATGCTTCCACGAATTTTGTTAATTCGCATTGAAGTGTCAATATATATCTGTAACCTTTGGATGGTCTTAGAGGACCTACAGTGTCAATCGTGATTGTTTCAAATGACGTGTTTGGAGTATCCGTTAATTCGAAATTTTCTTTAGTGTATTTAGTTATTTTTACTTTATTGCAAATTTCACAATTGTTAATAAATTTCTTAACCATTTCGTTCATATTTTTCCAGACAAACTTTTGTTTTAATTTTCCTATACACTTTCTGATACCACAATGTCCTCCTAACTTTGAATTATGATGCTTTCTTATTAACCTGTGCATTTCTTGCTCACTTTTAACCTGCCTTGGAGGTTCATATAACATTATTTTTAAACATTCATTATCTCTCTTATTCTTTTGCAGCTTATTAAATATATCTTTGAACTCACTTATGTTCACATTTTCAAAAATTTTACTATCTCTTGGAAGCGCTACCTTTTTTACAACTGCATTGTTTGTCATGAATATTAACTTCTTCAAAATCAATTTTACGTCTGATAGAGAATTATCGTTAAATTCCACAAGTACAGTGTTTGCTGCTATATTTATTATAATACTTTTGGTACCCTTATATCTTTTTACATTTTTCTTGAATTCTAATTTCTTCACTCGCCTAGTGTCTGATATTGATACACAGTCCCAGATGTGAAGGTGATCAATCCCCACATTTGAGTCTAAGGCAATTGCACGGTTTTAATTTATTTCTTCATTTTTTTCTTTTTTGTTCTCTTCAAAAATTTTTTTTATTGCGCGCGTAATAACATTAACATCATGTTTTGGTATCATTTCTCAAAGTTTACTGGAATCTAATTGTATTCTGGAAAGTGCGTCCGCGTTTGTGTTCATTTTTCCTTGCTTGAATATTATCTCAAAGTCATAGTCCATTAGGTCAACCCGTATTCTGGTTAATTTTGATGAAGGGTTCTTATGCGTAAAAAGACTCACTAGTGGTCTATGGTCAGTGTAAACTATAAACTTTCTACCAAATAGGTAAGGACGGAAAAAGTTTATTCCCCAATGAATTGCTAATAACTCTTTTTCTATTATCGGTTTATTTAATTCATGTTTATTAAAGGATTTGCTCGCATATGCTATTGGTTTGTCTGTCCCTATTTCTCCTTGGGACAACACCGCTCCTATAGCATGATTTGATGCGGCTGTTGTTAAAATGAACGGTTTGGACAAATTTGGATAACTGAGAATGGGAGGGCTCATGAGTTTTTCTTTTAATGTGTTAAAAGCTCTAGAGCATTCTGCTGTCCAGCTAAAAATCTGTTTTTTCTTTAGTAACTGATTGAATGGTTTAGCAATATCTGCAAAATCTTGAATGAACCTTCGGTAGTAATTGCAAAATGCAACAAATCTTCTAGTTTCATCTGTATTTTCAGGTACTGGATAATTTTTTATTACTTCATATTTTGCTGGGTCTGTACGTACTCCATCTGAGGTAATAAGATGACCGAGATATACAACTTCTGGTTTTAAAAAATTACATTTCCCTGGATTGAGTTTCAGATTATATTTGCGTAGACGTTGAAAAACCCTTAATAAATTTTCATTGTGCTCTCTTAGATTTGAGCCAAAAACAATTACATCATCTAAATATAGAAAAGCTGATGCTTGCAAACCACTTAATGCTATTGATAACATTCTTTGAAAACTGTTAGTTGAAATTTTTAAACCAAATGGTAGTCTTTTAAACTAATAATGTCCTTGATTTGTTGAAAAAGCTGTTACGTGTCGAGATTCTGTACTTAGTGGTATTTGGTGGAATGAGCTGGTCATATCAAGAGTGGAGAAATATTTTGCATTTCCTAGTTTGTCCAGTACGTCATCCAGTCTTGTTAGCGGGAATTTGTCGTCAACTATTTTTTTGTTTAAAGATCTGAAATCTACAACTAGCCTCCACTTAGATCTACCTTCTTTGCCTTTCTTTGGTACTATAAGTAATGGGGAATTATATGGACTAGTTGATGGTTCTATTATGTCTTCTTCAAGCAAATTTGAGACTTGTTTATCTATCTCTTCTAACTGTGTGTGTGGGAATCTATAGTTTTTTATGTATACTGGAGTTGTGTCATTTATGTCTATTTTTTGCTTATAAAAATTATTATTTGTTAAAATTTCTCCTTCCAAATGAAATATTTCTTGGAACTGTTCACATAATCTTAATATGTCTTCTTGTGCTTTTTTATCTAGACTTTCAAAACTTAATTCTTTTATTATATCCCGTCGTCCTTCTTCATGATTTTGTTTGATTGAGTATGTGAATATTTCAAAGTCTCTGAGCGGTTGTATTCCTATAATAATATTGTCAATTGAAATTTCAGTGTCCCTAGTGTTTAGTATTTTAACATGTTTAATACCGTTGGAAGGAACAATTGAGTTTGCTAAAAATACTCCTTTGCTTATTTCTTTGCCAACCACAACACTGTCACGTTCTAATTGAAATTCCACAGCTTGTATGGTTTCTGTTCTTACAATGCTTCCAATGTTCTTTGTATTCATGTTCATTGGTAGTATTATCTCATCTTCGTTATAGCTAATGATTAAAACATAAGTTTCATAGTCAATTTTACAGTTGTATAATTGCAAGAAATCTCGCCCTTATATACCATTAGTTAATAAATTGAAATTGTCATCAATGACCTGATATTCATGGTTTATTATTTTTTCACCTATTACTAAGTCTATCTTAGACGTTCCTTTGGAATAGATAGCTTTATCTGTAAACCCATTTATTCTACATGTATTATTATAATCTATTTTCTTTGAATAATTCTTTAAAATCGAAATGTCTGCTCCGGTGTCTATCAGAAAAGTGAATGTTCCTTTTTCGTCTTTTATTTGAAGTGTCACAAAATTTGTTGTGCACAATGTGCGTGCTAAATTTACCGTCTTTGCCGCACGAAATTGCCCCAGTTCGCTTGACCGGGGAAACTTGCGTTTCCCGATTGGTTTTGTCCAACCCTTTGTCCGCTATTATGTCCAAATCTTTGGCCATTGTATTGTCTATTCCCCCTATTCTGTGTGTTATTAAACCTGTTATTGCTGTAATTATTCCTGTTATTTGTGTTTTGCAGCTGATAATTATTGTTGTTTTGGAAATTATTATTATTATTATTATTAAATCGGTAACTGTTAAAGCTTTTGACTCTGTCATTGTTTCTGTTAGAGTTCGGTCTGTATCTTGTGGCTAAATGTACATTATTCTGTGTTGGCCTTGTTTCTGCTGCTGTAGCAATTTGTACTGCTTCATTAAACTTTGTGGCTCTTGAAGCTAGAACAACCGATTTAATATGGTCATTCAGTCCGTTTTTAAATGCACTCAGAGCGAGTTGGTCATTTAAAATTACTATTAGCTCTCTATTTGTTTCACCCTGTTCTTCTATCTGAATTTGATTTAAAGTGGCTATTAAAGATTCTATTCTTTCAACAAAAACATTGACACTTGCGTTCCCTTGATATACTCTTGATAATTCAACGTGAATGTTTAATGCATTTTTATTAGATTTGTAATTTGTAACGGCACCCTCGAAAAATACTTAAAAGTTCGGGCAAACATGTTTGTCAATCTTGGTTTTGGCCCCCGGCTTGTATGTGGACACCCCTGCCTGTAATAAATCTACCTTTTGTTCGCACACACAAACGCACGTAACTGCATGCTTACCACTTGCATGGTACCGTTTGCTTTATTTCTGGTACGTGCAGCTTACTTTAGCTACAATAATTTTTGCAGCGGTCAGTGAAGGATAGAACTGCGAGAAGCAAGTTATTAATAAAGCTATACCCCAAAATACACTCGCAACTTAATACAGTTGAATAAAGACCAGAAACTAATCATAGTAAAACCTGCATATAATGTGAGTAATATTAAGCAGCTTTGGGTAAAATTTCTAATCTGAATTAGGACCACAGATCTTTGGACTATAATACTAATATTGAGTGGCACCCTTCGCTGAAATTGTGGATATACAGCGAAGGAAGAGGAGGCTAGATTGGGCTGCACCCCACATAACATCCGGGATCCACGGGCTTGAAGTTTCATCCACGCTCACCTAAATCTTGAAAAAACGGGAGGCGCTCCAATTTTCAATTGGAGCACCTTATAGCTGGGACGAGCGGTGCAAGTCACGTACAGCGCAGCGTTACAAGCTGTAACACCCAGTCATCAGCGCAACGACGTGCTGCGCTACCAGCCCGAGTGCCACAATACGAATATATACATATGTATATACAACATACAGCTCGCAACCTCCACTTGGAGCAATATGTGTACTCTGTATAGCGCACTTAAACCTCTATTTTTTTTTTGTTCACGCACCCAAGATTAAGGAGGTGACCTTGGTTAGACCTTAACCAATCGCGCGGTAAATTCCAAGAACACCCTTAAAATCAATTTAACAAAATTTTAATTTCTTAAAAACAACCCTTGCCTTAAGCAGAATATTATTATTATTATGGGAAAAAAAAATTTTAATTGGTTAAAATAATTTTTTTCTTATAACTTCAAATTAACTCAATAATCTTAAGAATACAGAAAACGGTAAAATGCATTCCTAAATTCGTGAAACTCGTGCATTTTCAGATTAATCTTAAATGTAAAGTTTAATGCAAAATGATTCATTAAAAATTAATTTGAACTGATTAATAAACTTTACCGTGAATATGTCGCTTTAAAACTTAATAACTAATTCTACCTTAAAACTAGCATCTTTAATTAGTTTAAATTGATTAAAGAAGTATTATCTTGAATAGGTTTCTTGAAAATTCATAATTAGTCTTACTTTAATATTAACTTCATAAATTAGTTTAAATTGATTAAAGAAATGTTATCTTTGATATGGTGATACAACTTAATATATAATCTTACATTAGATCAAAACCTTAAAGCAAACATAAATATAAAAATGTAAAACTTAAATTGCTATAACTAACCCTCCACCTAATGACACTTAGTAGCAGATAATAACAACATTCGCCGCTGAGCTCAACGTCGGATCAACTATGCTGCTTCCAAGTAAGTCCAAAAAAAAAAAAAAAAAACAAAAATAATATTAGAAAAAAATGCGTCTGTTAGTTTAGTTGCTTTTACGTTTTTTTTTCATTAGTCTTGCTCATCGTGAGAAAATTCCAATTTTCGTTATATGGGCCTTCGTTCCATTACCAGAATATTTCGCGCTCACCAGAGAACATTGCTTCGGCATTCAACAAATGTTTCATTTTTTTTTTGCTATTGCTTTTGCATTAAACTATTTTTCTTTATCATGTAATAGAGTCGCTCAGTTATTAATTCACTAATCTCTCATGAGTCGTAGTCATACCTCCGTTCTAACTATATTCCTTTAAAAGTTTTTTTTGCAATTCATTTAACTCCCTGTTAACTGTGCAGGGTTACCATTGTAGCAGTGTTAAGCTAGTTAATACTAAACCTTAGCAGATTTTACTGCTTCTTTTATTTTTTTCTAATGTACTGAATATATTCTATTAATGTTATTAAATCATTATCGTTTAATTTACTTATGTAAAGCGTATTAAATTAACTTTTATATCATTAAAATGCAAATTTCTAATTATAAATTTAATAAAAGAATTTACTTATGTACAAAATAAAACATAAATAATGTGGTAGATTACTTTGCAGTCCAGATTTCTGATGAGATGTGGTAGGGTTCAGATAAGGTTCGGTTAGTTTAACCTCAGCAAAGATTAGGGGCAATATTATAACCTTCCTTTATATTGCCAAGGTAGGGTGGGTACAGAAAATGGATTCCTTCCAACATCATGGAATCCCATTGGTAGAAGCTAAGCTATGGTAGTTATGAGTCGGTGCATTATTTCAGTCTATCTTTTTTTTTTGTTCTTTCAATCACTCTCTTTTGGTTAATGTTTCGTCTAGCTTAAATATGCACATAATTTAATGTGGTAGTGTCTCGGCGTTGTGGAAAAGGTAAGATCCCCGACAATCCGGCGAGCTAGCAAGAGCCTAACTAGATGTGCACAAACGCCTAACTCGTTTAACGCAAACCGGCAAGACAGACGCGATTACATTTGGCGCCCAACGTGGGGCAACATTTGTCTCTCAGATAGTTGTTGCAACCTTTAATATTTTGACTAAGATATGAAAACATCTAGCATATCTTACTGCTCTTTCGTTTTTTTTTTGCATTACTAAACCTTAAACATTAAAGATTTCTTGCTTCCAATATATTTTTTTTTTTTAAGTGATAAATGGACATTATGAAATTATTTTGCATTAGGAATTAACGTATTTATTGAATCATATTTTCGGTTTTATCGTCCAATGCAAAATCATCACGTTCATACTATCATTGGCAAGTTTATAACGGTTGGAGTTTAATAGGAATCTCGATAGTTTTAGAACCAGTTTAAGATGTCGACCATTTTATTTCAACTGATTGTTTCTTTTTTTTCATATTTTCTTATTACGGTTTATTTGAATCTATAAATGACTTCTTTGGAATTGCGTTTGAATAAGCGACTAAGCGGTCTCATAGAGAAACCATCTAATAGTAACACTTCTTCATTTCTTCCGTCTTTTATTGTAGCTCATATTTGCCTTAGCCGCAAGTTTCAAATCTTACTTATCTGAAGTACCCTACCACTAAAAATTAGACTCTGGACATATTGTATATTTTTCTTGAAAACTTTTTTTTAATTATTAATATATTTTGATCATGGCTGTAACTCGCAGCACTGAAAACTTATCATTGCCTGCATTAAACGATAATGAACATTTTTGCGGGGTTTGTCAAGATAAATTAGGTGATTTACAGGAAGTTTGTTCCACACCATGTGGCCACAAACTTCATAAAACTCGTATTTCTAACTGGCTTCAAGAAAACAACACTTGCCCTGTATGTCAGCAGACATGCGATTTTTTAAAATTAACCAACGCTTTGGTTAGAAGGACCAGTGGCGTAGTTAATTCGACAGAAGAATTAATGCCAAATACAGCTCGGCCCGTTACTGATCAGGAACCTGCTACTGGGACTATGAACGTTCGAACTACTAGCTTTTGAAGAGGGAATAATAAGTATAGAGGAAGTAGGAGCAGGGGCAGTACCCCTACATCCAATCGACCTGTTACCCGGTCAATGCAAGATAAAAGCATTTATAGCAATCCTGATATAACAAATCGCGACTTAGGAGCAATACCGCGTAATATTTCTGTTAACCCTAATAATAACCATATTGCTCAACAAAACCAAACGGGACAACCTTCTCAATTAAATCAAGAAGAAATCATTAATATCGCTCAAACCATAGTCAATAATGGCCAGCAATCACTTATTGAACAATTGACGTTACACTTTAATGCCACTATTGAACGAACACTGTCACAATTAAAATCTTCAAGAGATCGTGACGACTTGAATCCACATTTCGGTCAAAACCCAGATCCAGATTGGCCAAATCAAATGCCTTATACATTGGCAACAGAGCAAAATCGCTCACAGAATAGGCCACCCCAATTATCTACCGAATCCGTTCGATTATCTCATAATAGTCAACGCTCTCACTTTTTAAGCCAGCCTGAGAAAGTTGTTAGTATTATCCAAAATTGGCATCTCAAGTTTGGTGGAGAAAGAGATGGCATGACGGTGGATGAATTAATATATCGACTGCAATCCTTAACCAAGCAAAATCTTTCTAACGACTTCCAACTTTTGTGTGATAATTTGCACATTATCTTTACTGGTAAGGCAAAAGACTGGTTTTGGAAATTCCACCGTCGCCACCGGCAGTTTTCTTGGGACCTCTTTTGCTTAGAGCTACGGAAAAAGTATGAGGACCATTTAACAGATTTCGATATTTGGGAAAAGATTCGAAAGAGACGTCAAAAAGAGAACGAATCTTTTGATGATTATTATGTTGCAATTGAAGAATTGTCAGACCGATTGCAAAGTGATATTTCAGAAAATGAACTTGTTGACATTCTCATTCGAAATCTGAAACCAAATTTAAGATTTGAATTTTTGCATTTAAACATTCGTTCTCTTGCAAGACTTCGCGAAGAAGTCCGAAAACATGGATCGTTCTTTTCGGAGTTGAGCTCTCATTCATATAAACCAAAATCACAATGGGTAAAACCTCATGTATCTGAGATGGATACTGATGAAGTGTTGTATGAAGGTGAAGTCGATGAATTGAAATCTCGAGTGACGGCGCTAGTATGTTGGAACTGCGACAAGCATGGTCACCGATATGACGATTGCCTGGAATCAAGAAAAGTGTTCTGCTACGGATGTGGCAAAAAGGACACATTTAAACTAAAATGTACATTTTGTTTTCCCTCTTTAAACCGAAAGAAGGATGCGACAACAAACACCGCTTAGTCGCATCCCCAACGATTATTGAAAAGACCTGCGATGCTAGCACATCGACAAATTTTGAAAATTTTCCTCAAAACTTAGAACATCAGAATATAAATAAAACTATTTCAATTACAGAACCACAGCTTCGACCTTTAATTCCATTTCACGAACGTCTACTTAACTATAAAAAAACTAGGCAGCGTATTTTTAGTGAGGTGTGTACTGCACAACGGTGTGGAGAATCCAAGCCAAAGCGTAACACTCTTCGTCTAAGGTCTTTTTGGAAGAATATATATACTACGCGGAAGAGATTAGTTACAGCTATTTTCACGAATAACGATAACCGATTGTTAACCTTTCTTCTGAACATTTCGCTTCTCCAGAGTATGAAACTCTTAAAGAAACAATCTCTCAAAACCAAAACAAATTACCGGATTTAAAAATAGCCGAAAAATTTGTATACCGACGATCCGAACATACATCAGGAAACCCTGAGCAAGAGTCTAGTTCGTGGAAGTTATGGATTCCACAAGCTCTGGTTCCTGACATCCTATTCCGCGCACATAATCCTCCTCTCTCATCTCACTGTGGAACTGCAAAAACTTTGGAAAAAATCCGTCGTTTTATGTTTTGGCCAGGCATGGTTAACCAAATAAGAGAGTATGTGAGAAACTGTGAAACATGTAAATGTACCAAAAGCCCAAATACAATTTTACGTCCACCTATGGGTAGACCGATGACATCCGACAGACCTTTTCAAAAACTTTTCCTTGATATCCTAGGGCCCTATCCTCGCTCAAAGTCTGGGAATATTGGTCTTTTGATAGTGGTTGATCACATGGCAAAATATCATTTTTTAAAGCCACTTAAAAAATTCACATCGAAACTAATTTGTAATTATTTGGAGGAAAGTATATTTTACGCCTTTGGAGTGCCAGAAACAATTCTGACAGATAATGGAACTCAGTTCAAGTCTGGTTTGTTTGAAGCGTTCCTTACGCGTTTTGGGATTTCGCACATGTGTACGGCCATATACTCTCCACAAGCTAATTGGAGCGAAAGGGTCAACAGATCCATTATTGCTGCAATTCGAGCTTATATAGAGAATGATCATTCTACTTGGGACTTGCATCTTAGCGAGATAACATGTGCATTGCGTAACACCGTCCACCAGAGCACTGGTTTCTCGCCATATTTCCTTTTATTTGGGCAAAATATAGTATTACATGGTGCTGATTATGAACTATTGCGTAAGCTCAATATAAATCCCGAAGATACCCGACTAAACCGGTCTGATTCCATACTTCGGGCACGACAAAAAGCGAAGGAGGAAATGTTAAAGTCCTTTAAAGTCAATGCTAATAGATATAATCTACGTAGCCGACCCATACATTATAAAGTAGGAGATGTTGTATTTGCAAGAAATTTTGTGCAAAGCAGTCAAGTTAAAAAGATTAATGCTAAGCTCGCTCCGACCTTCTTAAAAGCAATTGTAAAGCGTAAAGTTGGTGCAGTTTACTATGAATTAGAAAACGAATCTGGAAAAATATTAGGTGTTTACCATGCAAAAGATATACAAAACAAACGATAGTGTCTGGTTGGTTGTTCCATCTAATGGCCCTAGAAATAAATTTCATAGATACATTATCTGGTTTGTAACGGCACCCTCGAAAAATACTTAAAAGTTCGGGCAAACATGTTTGTCAATCTTGGTTTTGGCCCCCGGCTTGTATGTGGACACCCCTGCCTGTAATAAATCTACCTTTTGTTCGCACACACAAACGCACGTAACTGCATGCTTACCACTTGCATGGTACCGTTTGCTTTATTTCTGGTATGTGCAGCTTAATTTAGCTACAATAATTTTTGCAGCGGTCAGTGAAGGATAGAACTGCGAGAAGCAAGTGTTTAATAAAGCTATACCCCAAAATACACTCGCAACTTAATACAGTTGAATAAAGACCAGAAACTAATCATAGTAAAACCTGCATATAATGTGAGTAATATTAAGCAGCTTTGGGTAAAATTTCTAATCTGAACTAGGACCACAGATCTTTGGACTATAATACTAATATTGAGTGGCACCCTTCGCTGAAATTGTGGATATACAGCGAAGGAAGAAGAGGCTAGATTGGGCTGCACCCCACATAACATCCGGGATCCACGGGCTTGAAGTTTCATCCACGCTCACCTAAATCTTGAAAAAACGGGAGGCGCTCCAATTTTCAATTGGAGCACCTTATAGCTGGGACGAGCGGTGCAAGTCACGTACAGCGCAGCGTTACAAGCTGTAACACCCAGTCATCAGCGCAACGACGTGCTGCGCTACCAGCCCGAGTGCCACAATACGAATATATACATATGTATATACAACATACAGCTCGCAACCTCCACTTGGAGCAATATGTGTACTCTGTATAGCGCACTTAAACCTCTATTTTTTTTTTTTGTTCACGCACCCAAGGTTAAGGAGGTGACCTTGGTTAGACCTTAACCAATCGCGCGGTAAATTCCAAGAACACCCTTAAAATCAATTTAACAAAATTTTAATTTCTTAAAAACAACCCTTGCCTTAAGCAGAATATTATTATTATTATGGGGAAAAAAAAAATTTTAATTGGTTAAAATAATTTTTTTCTTATAACTTCAAATTAACTCAATAATCTTAAGAATACAGAAAACGGTAAAATGCATTCCTAAATTCGTGAAACTCGTGCATTTTCAGATTAATCTTAAATGTAAAGTTTAATGCAAAATGATTCATTAAAAATTAATTTGAACTGATTAATAAACTTTACCGTGAATATGTCGCTTTAAAACTTAATAACTAATTCTACCTTAAAACTAGCATCTTTACTTAGTTTAAATTGATTAAAGAAGTATTATCTTGAATAGGTTTCTTGAAAATTCATAATTAGTCTTACTTTAATATTAACTTCATAAATTAGTTTAAATTGATTAAAGAAATGTTATCTTTGATATGGTGATACAGTTTAATATATAATCTTACATTAGATCAAAAGCTTAAAGCAAACATAAATATAAAAATGTAAAACTTAAATTGCTATAACTAACCCTCCACCTAATGACACTTAGTAGCAGATAATAACAACATTCGCCGCTGAGCTCAACGTCGGATCAACTTTGCTGCTTCCAAGTAAGTCCAAAAAAAAAAAAAAACAAAAATAATATTAGAAAAAAATGCGTCTGTTAGTTTAGTTGCTTTTACGTTTTTTTTTCATTAGTCTTGCTCATCGTGAGAAAATTCCAATTTTCGTTATATGGGCCTTCGTTCCATTACCAGAATATTTTGCGCTCACCAGAGAACATTGCTTCGGCATTCAACAAATGTTTCATTTTTTTTTTGCTATTGCTTTTGCATTAAACTATTTTTCTTTATCATGTAATAGAGTCGCTCAGTTATTAATTCACTAATCTCTCATGAGTCGTAGTCATACCTCCGTTCTAACTATATTCCTTTAAAAGTTTTTTTTTGCAATTCATTTAACTCCCTGTTAACTGTGCAGGGTTACCATTGTAGCAGTGTTAAGCTAGTTAATACTAAACCTTAACAGATTTTACTGCTTCTTTTTTTTTTTCTAATGTACTGAATATATTCTATTAATGTTATTAAATCATTATCGTTTAATTTACTTATATAAAGCGTATTAAATTAACTTTTATATCATTAAAATGCAAATTTCTAATTATAAATTTAATAAAAGAATTTACTTATGTACAAAATAAAACATAAATGATGTGGTAGATTACTTTGCAGTCTAGATATCTGATGAGATGTGGTAGGGTTCAGATAAGGTTCGGTTAGTTTAACCTCAGCAAAGATTAGGGGCAATATTATAACCTTCCTTTATATTGCCAAGGTAGGGTGGGTACAGAAAATGGATTCCTTCCAACATCATGGAATCCCATTGGTAGAAGCTAAGCTATGGTAGTTATGAGTCGGTGCATTATTTCAGTCTATCTTTTTTTTTGTTCTTTCAATCACTCTCTTTTGGTTAATGTTTCGTCTAGCTTAAATATGCACATAATTTAATGTGGTAGTGTCTCGGCGTTGTGGAAAAGGTAAGATCCCCGACAATCCGGCGAGCTAGCAAGAGCCTAACTAGATGTGCACAAACGCAAACCGGCAAGACAGACGCGATTACAAATTCTTACTCAAGATTGCTTTCAAACTTGCAATGTGTTCAGGTTTGGAATCTGTAAGTAATTTATTCTTAACTTTGTCTGTTAGTTTTGTTGACAAAACAAATTTAACCAATTTAGCCTTTTCGTTATCATCCTTAAGCGAATCTCCGTAGAATTCTACCAAATTTAAAAATTTTGATAGATTTTTCTGTTCTCCGTCAAATTCGGGTATTAACTTTACCGCGGTTAATAAATCAAAGTTTGCCATTGCGGTTTCTTTTACTTTCAAAAATTTTAGTATTTCTTTTTCTTTATTATAAAAGGTTATTATGTCCTCTTTCAGGCTTTTGATGCTAGTTTCTTCTTCTATTGTTTTTAAACTGTTTTGTAGTATTAGTCTGATTTTATTTATATATTCATTTGTGTAAGTTCTATTTGGACTCTTTTTTAAAGTAGTTAATATTTCTTTTAATTTTATTATTTCGTTACTCATTATGCACAAAACTTACATTTTAATTCCGGCTCCTCAATTAAGAAACCTGTTTTTACTAAATTACATTTGCATTTGCTACATTTAAAACACTGTGAATGCCAGCTTTTCTTGTTATACTTAATATAAAATACTTTTCCTATATCTATTATTTTTTTTTTTACAGTAAGCGCAATTTTCGTTGAACAATAGACCATAACATCCCTGGTACTTTGCATTAGTTCCAAATTTAATCATATTTAAAATTGCTTTTGTTTGAATTTTTTTTTTTTTTTTTTTTAGACAGTGTTGGTAATACTTCTAGTTAATTGTTTTTTGATATAGTTCTTAAAATATGTTATTATCCACTTTATTATAATAAGTAACATAAAAATTATACAAATTATTCCTATCAAAGTGTTTATATCAGCGCTGTTACTGCCGCTGCTGTTGTTATTGTTGTTGTTGTTGTTGTTGTTGTTGTTGGTGGTACTCATTATTGTTTGTTTTGCCTTTGGGAGCACAATTATCCATACCATTCCTTAGCTTTTTATCTGTTGTCTGGTTAACTTGATTTCCGCTTGTAGTTTCTTTTTGTTTTCACCAAAAGCTATTCCAGCTAATCTTCGGAGTTCAGCAAGCTGCTTTTTCAGTCTTCTCTGCTTTCCTCCACGCTTCTTAGGCTTATAAGTTTCTGCTTGAGTCGGTGCAGCAGTTGTTGGTGTAGATTTTTTTGTCCTTTTGATGTATTCTTCTAATGAAATTGGCTTCGGACCAGCTGTTAGAGGCGTTGGAACGTACACTGGTGGTGTAGCTGCTTCAATGGATTGTGTTGGCTCGTATTCTTCTATCTTCATAGGCTGGTTTAATTCTTCAAATAAAAGGTCCAGCTCTTCTTTGTCATATTTGTAAATTTTTTTTTTTTTTTTTTATTTCTATTGGTCCCTGTGCCGATTTGGCAGGATCGCCATGTAATATGTTTGTATGAGGGTTGGAAAATTTGCCTTATTTATTTAGCGCAGCAAGGCTTTGCCGACAATTCAGAGCATCAGAATGCCCCACTTGAGAACTCGAATAAATCAGCAGCGACTAGCACATAATTTAAGGTTTAAGTCAAGTCTGAATTCTTTATTAAAAAGTACTGGTATTTATACCAAGATTTTTGGCATTCTTGTTCTTACTCTAGTAAATGATACATATCTATAATTCTTAATACATATAAATATATTATTATAAAATATGGAAAAGTGTGACATGTGTAAATCGACCATCGTTGACCGATATTTTAAATAACTGCAGTTGACCGATATTTACAAATAGATGCAATGTAAACAAAAACATTACTTCAAACAAAAAGACAGTCATTGAGCCGCATACCAATTCTGCTGTATTCAGCTCAAATTGCAATTCGTCACATTTAAGGTTGACGCTGCTAGTGTGTCATAAATATAAGCGACGGTCTTGGTTAGTCAGCATATGTTAGCTGCAGTTGAGAAGCATTTATACATTATGAATTACATGTTGCCTATATGCACACTACAATATAATAAAAAATTTTTACCGAATAAAATAATTTTGGCCGCCTACACTCAGAGAAATATTTGTTCATATTGATAAATTCCTAGGCTTAGTTGATAAATATTTTGTCAATATACAGTCAACAAAAGCTTTTGTCAATTGGATTTGAGGTAATAAGTTGAAATCATATTGAAAAAAATTTTATTTTGTTGATTTGATAAATGGATGCTTCAATTTGATATACGCCTTTATCACGAATATCGCGTTTTAACTGTTGATTTGATAAAACAAACATGTCAATATTTCAACATGAAAGATGGTTTGTTGAATAGGAAAAGGCTTTTCTGTTGAAAACATATTTTTTATCAATAATACTAAAATGTTTTTTTGTTCTGATTAAAAGATTTTATTACATTTTATATATAATAAACACATTACTTATAAATACAATTATGGAATTCGTTCTTAGCGCTGTTTACATTATTATTATAAATCACAGAATTGTTAACATTGCTGTTCACATTGTGAATTTTTATAGTGAACAGCACTAATAATGAATAGCGCGGATAATCTCAACAAATAATGGAAATAAATAATAATGTAATGCAAATAAACAAATAACCAAAACTCTTGCCGAATCCATTGGAAAAGAACTCAATTTGTAATCACCGGTAATGATAAATTCATTTAGAAACTCAGCCAAAAATGTAGAAGTTCCTCATATGTCGAAGTTGCATAATTGGTGCACATGAACACAATAAAAGTTAATTTCACAAGATCACATTCACTGTTCTTATAATAATGTAAAGGGGTAATTAGCTTCTACACACTTAAAAAATTGCAATCGACTTTTCAGCTTTCCCAAATTTTATCTCGCCACCATTTGCTTGCAACAATATCAAGCATTTATGTTTGTTGTCATGATTAAAGGATTTTTGAAATTGATAGTCCATTTTATCATTATGAAATGGAAATTTTGTCCACTTGACTCAATTGATTATCATTAATATTAATTATTTCTTCAGTATAACAAATCTATTTATCAAGCGAACAAAGTAGTTTGCTAAAATTTTTTATTAAAGTAACGAAATTTTATTCCGATTGACTTACGATCAGTCAACGCGAATAAGCTTAAATCAAGTTAACAAACTTGTATTTCAAGCTAGTAAAATAATTTTTCAAAATAACGCATTGAATTTGTTGCAGTTTTTAATCAAATGGCTAAAGTTTCTTTTGAATTGACGAAAAAATAATACATTATTGATAAAATTGAATTGATTGGACAATTTAGTTTTGTTAGGGATTAACAAAAGCTATGTATCAATTTTACCAAGAATATTTCTTTGAGTGTAAATAGGCCCAATACCCCAATGTGGGCTGCTAATCAAATTTTTTTTTGCAATGTTGAATAATGTTGAATATGTTACAATGGTCAGTGTTAAAATCAAATAACATACTTCAATATAAACTATTTTCCGAATAAAATAATTTTGGCTTCTTAAATCGGTCATTCGTCAATCGCACATTGGGGGCGCTGCTAAACGAATTTTCTCAGATGTGAAACACAGCTAGATCGATTTTTCACCCCCGAAAACTCTTATACTGAAAATTTCATCGAATTCGCTTGGGTCGTTTTCGAGAACTCATTTACAAACAAACAAATATACAAAAAAATATTGCTCGTTTAATAAAATAAGATAATTCCAATGTTCATATAATTTTATTTATTGTAGGCAGAAAAAAAATGCTGTTAGTTAAGGAATGTGTTTCTACTGTCACAAACGAATTATTGAAAGTTTATAAGGCCTTTAAAATTAAAAAAAAAAAAGACGGCATCGAAAAATGATTTCAAGACATTTTACGGATTACAACAAAATGAGAAAGAAAAAACTCCAGTTCGAGCAAAAAAATTTATTGATTCTTTAGTACATCTACAACACCTGGTCGACCGAATCCCCACATACATTACGATCCCCAACGCAAACTGGCCCTCGAGAGATGGAAAGCCGTAGAGATGAAGCTTCTCGAGGTGATGTTCGCGAGGTTGGAAGCCCAACCTGACGCTCCCATGCCCACTTTCGATGGAGCGGGCTGGCTCAATGGGGTTAAGATCCTGAAGTGCAACGATGATCCAAATCTGCACTGGGTGAAAGCAGTAACCCCGACACTCCAAGGCCTATGTGAGGGTGCCCAACTGGAAGTAGTGGACAGGACTAGTATCACGTCCCTACCAAAAGCGAAAGTACTCTTCCCAAGAGTAGTGCCACAGGAGTCCGCACTGAAGCTTCTCCAAAAACAAAATGCGGACATGCCAACAGCTGACTGGATGGTGTTGAAGGTTGCTGATCCTCTTCCTGGTGGTAGCGGGGGGCAACACTGCATCCTCCAAATCAACAAGGAGGCAGAGGATATCCTCTACGCGCGTTACGGGAAGATGGCGTGGGGCGTTGGTAGTGTTTATCTGCGCCTCAAAAAGCGCCACCCCAAGGACAACAACAGCAACACACTAGAGTCCGGAGATGTGGAAAAAGATCTCGGCCTAGAAGCCGTGACCGACGCTGCCTCAGGACTCAGTCTGGGTGACGGAGGCACGCTCACAAAAGTTGACCCCGTAAAGGAACCTTCAGCCTAATGCAGTTGAAGGTCCTTCAGATAAACCTGCACAAAAGCAAAACCACGAGCGCAGAACTCCTTCTCGTATTGGAGGAAGGAGGCTACGATGTGGCTTTAAGACAGGAGCCGTGGATTTCCTAGGGCAACGCGGTATCTGGCCTAAAGTTACAAAACTTCAACACGTTTTGCGCAACAACAGTAAATAGAACAAGAACAGCCATTCTTATATGGAAGGGCATCTATACTTATCTAATGTCTCATTACAGCACTGACGATCTCACTGTCGTGGCGCTAGAGGGAGACGCGGCCGAGCCGATCCTGGTCGCCTCATGCTACATGGCGCATAACGACAACGCACCACCAGAGAGCTACAAAGAATGGTAGCAATCGCCGGCGGGAAGAATCAAGCAGTTGTCATTGGAGCAGATGCCAATGCACACCACCCAGTATGGGGCAGCCCAGACATCAATGATCGAGGTGAGTCTCTACTTAACTTTATTTTACAACATAAGCTCATTGTAGCTAACATCGGCGAGGCACCCACTTATGTAGGCCCCACCTCGTTGAACGTGTTAGATCTAACGATATCCTCCGACAACAACACTCTGGTCACAAATTGGAGGGTGCTTGCACAGCCCTACTTCTCAGACCACAATTATATTAGCTTCAGTATAAGCTTTAATTACACTCCAGCTCAAAAGATCTTTAGAAACCCCAGAAACACTAACTGGAACCGCTTCAGAAGCATCATTGAGACCAAATTACCTGCTCCATAACAAATTAATACGGAAGAGGGCATTGAGAGATCGCTGAAGATTCTCTCGGCCCATCTTCTCAAGGCCTATCATGCCTCCTGTAAGCCCACGCGAACAAAGCGTAAAATCAGACCACCATGGTGGAGTCCGGATCTTACAGAGCAAAGACGAGACCTAAACGATTACTTTAAACTGGCTAAAATAGCTGACCAAGAGGAAATTTGGGGGGAATACAAATGTAGGCTCAAACTTTTTAAAACAAACGTACGCAGAGCAAAGAGACACTCTTCTCTCAAGCCAGAAGCTACTCTCAAAGCAGCCCTCCATTCAGAGCCAGCTACGCAAAGACAATGGCCAGTGGACGGAGAGCAGTCAGGAATCCCTCGAGGTGCTTTCAAAGGCGCATTTTCCTGGCTGTACCGAAGCTCCAAATACTGCAAATACTATAATACGACTACACAGGAAAACCCAGCTACAGGTTCCACACGACTTAATAACGTCGGACGGAATCGTATGGGCTATAAGCTCGTTCTCGGGATACAAATCTCCGGGACCAGACGGTATAATTCCTGTCATGCTGCAAACGGCTGAATTGCGAGTCGTCCCATGGCTGAAGAATATATTTAACGGATCCATCAGGCTAATCTATGTACCCGTGGCTTGGAGGACAGCGAGGGTTGTATTCTTACCGAAGGCAGGTAAAAGCAGCCATCTCTATCCAAGAGCCAATAAGTCTGACCTCCTTTGTACTCAAAAAGCTTGAGAAACTGATTGACTTGAACCTAAGAAACAATTCAATCCAGTTATCAACCAACCAACACGCATACACGAAAGGGAAATCGGTTGAAACGGCACTTCATTCCCTAGTAGTAACCCTAGAAAAAGCCCTCTACCACAAGGAATACGCACTCGGGGCGTTTCTAGACATCTTAGGTGCATTCAATAATGTATCAACCACCGCAATCCTAAGTGGATGACGTGCAATAGAGGCACCACCAGTTATAAACCTATGGTTAGACAAGTTGCTAAGCTGCAGAAAGGTGCGGGCTGAGTGGGGCACTAAATCCATGGTAAGGGAAGCTCGCAGTGGGACACCCCAGGGACGGGTCCTCTCGCCTTTACTATGGAGTCTTGTCGTTAATGAACTACTCGAAAAGTTCGCAGGTAGAGCCCCGAGGATAACTGCCTATGCAGACGACATAAGCATAATTATAGTAGGGAAATGTCTTTCAACAGTAAGCTCCATAATGGAGAGCACACTCAAAGATGTACTTTAATGGTCAAATTCAGTCGGTCTTAGTATTAATGCAGAGAAATCGGATCTGGTTCTGTTCACGAAAAGGTACAAGATACCACAGTGGATACCACCGAAATTGAACGATATACGTCTCATAACGAAAACTCACACAAAATATCTAGGAGTCGTCCTGGACAGCAAGCTATCTTTTCCATGACAACGTAGAAGAAAGGGTGAAGAAATCCATCATTGCGCTATACATATCCAAGAAGATTCTAGGCAGTACCTGGTCTCTCACCCTTTCTGATGCACTGGATCTATGTAACGGTAGTGCGTCCTATTCTACTCTATGGGATTATTGTGTGGTGGCCGGCTGTGAACAAATCAACATTCCTCAGGCACTTGGAGAAAACTCAGCGGGAGGCAGCGCTATGCATCACGGAGGCACTTAAGTTAACTCCAACTAAAGCGCTTAAAACCATTCTAAGTATGGACCCCCTGGACATACACGCAAAACTAATAGCTGGAAAAACGGCATTACGCCTTACGGCGGCAGGCAACATGCGCATTCAAAATTTTGGACTTTGTACAATCGGAAAGGATCTACTTTATTTTTGTTAAGACCATATTGTTGTTCTGAACTTCTCAAGTCAATTTACTATGGTATTTTTCAATCCAAATTGGAATACGGTTTAGTTTGCTGGGGCGGCGCTTATGCTAACAAAATTACTCCTCTTTTTATATCTCAAAAACATGCAATACCTCTGATTTGCAATAGATCTCGCCGTGATAGAAGTCTGATTCTTTTTAGAACATTGAACATCTTACCATTAAAGCATTTGTACTGTTTCAAGGTGTTAAAGATATTTTTTATCAAATATGGGTATCTACTAAGTAGATACTCAATAAGCTATAACTTAAGAATTAATCTTCAGAATCTTGTCACTGTACCACAGTTTTCACTTCAATTATTTCTGCAGTTTTATACTTCAGTAGCTCCCAGACTCTTTATCAGCTTACCTAATAGCATAAGATGTATTCGTAATAAATGTATGTTTCTTCGTAATGTTAAAACTTGGCTTTTCAGTCTTAATTACAATGATGTTGAATGTTTGTTCAGTGTTGGTTAGTAGTTAATCCTTTTTTGTTTTTTGAGCTTCTCCACGTTTTTTTTTTCTCATTATATATTTATTTTTATTATATTTATTACACTTCTTTTTTTTGTGATTATTTATATTATATATTTATTCTTTGAAACCACTTCACTTCACGCTATAATAAATACGATTATGTTTAATTATTCAATTATTTACTTATGTAACTGCAATCGTCTCTAGTTCCTTGTGAACTATAGATTGCAGATCTTTTTCATTCCAAACTACAACTTCTTATGTAATGTAATTAATGAATTTTTTGCCTATTTAAGTTATGTTGTGTATTTTAACGAAAAAGATATAATAAATGTTACTACTACTACTACTACTACTACTACTACTACTACTACTACTACTACTACTACTTAGTAGCACGGACTACATGGTAACTCGCACGATAGTCAATTCCAAAGCACGAATTTTTCTGGGACCAAATGACTGGTGCAAAGGTATAGAACAAGCATAGCAGGCGGTCAATATATTTACAGATGGCTCCAAAATGCCTACGGGGGGAGGGTGCGGCTGTGTATTGTGCAGAGCCTAATATAAGACAGCCATATAAACTGCCGAACCACTGCAGTATCTTCCAGGCGGAAATATTTGCCATAAGGAAGGCTGCTGAGATAGCCCTCAGTATGGACACATAACACTCTTACATCAACATTTTTGTTGACAGTCAAGCGGCGATCAAATCCATGCGCTCCGCTAGCATCAAGTCAAAAAGTGTCTTGGCTGGCAGAGATGCACTATGCGCTTCGAAGAGAGTGCGCATCTACTGGGTCCCTAGCCACCAGGGCATTGAGGGAAACGAGATGGCAGATGGTTTAGCAAAGGAAGGCGCTGGGCTGGAATCAGAATTCGCAGAACATGTACTTACTTCGCTACAAGAGTTGTACAGGAACCTCGAAAGAAGAGCCACACAAGCAGCGAATCGTAGATGGAGAGATGGTCAAAATCTCGAAAATCATGTGCAATGCACAATGCGAAAAACGAACTCTGTTCATTTTGGCACGCCCGCGCACAGATTGCAGGACACAAGTGGGCATGCTTACTGGTCACTGCATGACGGCAGCACACGCGAGGAAGCTTGGCATCACCACGGATGACAGCTGCAGGAAATGCAAGGAACTGGGCACAGTGGAGACCCTGGAGCATCTACTATGCACATGGCCCGCCCTACTTAGATCGAGACTAAAATACCTAGGCTCATCGACGTTCTCGTCGCTTAAAGATGTAACCAAAGTATCTCTGGAATCCCTCTTAAGGTTTGCGAATTCAACGCAAATCTTTAAAGACTTCAACTAAACACTAAGGACCAGAATTGGTCTATGTGAGCCTTCACGAAGGCATCCGGATTAACCTAACCTTACCTTAGTACATCTATCAATTCAATATATCCCAAAAAAAATTAATTTACTATTAAAAAAATAATAATACATTCAAAAAACTGTTCGAAAAACAATGTTATATTAAACTTCATGCACTCTAAAAAATAGATTTCTTTTTTTCGTTCTGTTCATGAGCGTTTTGTGTTTTCATTGTGTTTTGGTCACCTTTTCAAAGCGATAATATTAACAATATTAAAAATACTATTATGTTTTTTTCTAGTAATGCAGCTACCAAAAGTGTGCTGGATTTTTTAAGCTAAATGTATTCACTTTTCTGAAAATACTATATTTTAGCGTGTCAATCCATCTGAAAATGTAATTTCAATGAAGAAAATTAGTCACTTGCTTTGAAAAATACTTTGAAAAAAAATTTTAAATGCTCTCATACCTCCAAAAATCAATACTTTAGAATAAAACTAACTGTGAATTAAACTGAATTTATTGCTCTTTGATATGGTGTTAACTGTTAAAAATATCTCTTTCCAAAAATTTACGAGGGTCGTTCAAAAAATATATTACTTACAAATCGTGACATTAACTAAGTAAAACACTACGAAAGGTCATTCCAAAGTTGTTCAGGGCAAAGTTGGTTATGAAAAAATGTGTATCTGTTAATTGTGCATAAAAATATTTGTGCATTTTAAGAGCGTAAAACTGTTATTTTAAGAGATATAGAGTAAATAAGCCAAATACCTTTTTTAAACCGTTTTTGGGCCTTTAACCCAAGGGGGCCTGGGTTTTTTCCACAACCGAAATCCAATTTTTTATGCAGATCTTATTTTTTAGTCTCAATCCAACAGAAAATGGGCGGGGAGCGAACAAAATCAGAAAAAGGCACATTCCATATGCTTCATGGGTGCTCTACTATACGTATTGTTGATAAATTTTCACTTGTGATAAATGATGTATCCACAATTCGTGCACCAAGAAAAAACCTCAGGATCAGCCGAATTCCTTAATTGCCGGCTTCCTTTTTTTTTTCTGTATTTTTGTGTTAAAAAAATTAGACTTTATGAAATTGCGCTTAAAAAAAAAATAAAGCCACTGTTTTATTTTTCTCTACCACCAACTTGACTTTCTCGCACTATGGCCTGTATAAGTATTCCTTTGCTGTTCAATATTCACCGACTGCCCTTTTATATTCTGTTAATATCTGGTTAACGGAAATCGCCTGATGGTCATGCTGTACTTTTTTCTTATTTTATGTTATATATTTTATTTTATTTCCAGTTTTTAGTACTTATTTATAGTTATATGAAGCTTATGAACAATTTTTTTTTCTTGTTTTAATATTTTATGTTAATATGTACATATACCGTATACTATTGTATCTATTTTATATTTCTAATTTATTTTGAGTGTATTCACCTTATATACTATATATTATGTAGGCATAAACCACTTTAACTATAAAAAAAATGAGCAGAAAAATTTGTTGGCTGTTGGAACAAACTAACTTGTTTTTAAAACAACTAATTAAAAACTTATTTAAAATAAACTATTGTAGTTTATGAACTACTTTGAATTATATTAAGGCGGCATCCACTTCAATTTTGAATAGTTTTATCGCATTATATATGAAGTAATTGAAAAAATACTTCAAAACAATACTGTAAACAAATTTATTCGAGTCTATGGATTAAATCCTTATAGACTAAGCTTAACCAAAGGTTAAAAATATAAGAAATGTAATTAAACTAAAAAGAAAGTATTTAATACTGATTTAAAACACATTTTCGACAATGAGAAATCAAA
The DNA here is from genome assembly GCA_963920525.1 of Dichetophora obliterata. Taxonomy (NCBI): domain Eukaryota; kingdom Metazoa; phylum Arthropoda; class Insecta; order Diptera; family Sciomyzidae; genus Dichetophora; species Dichetophora obliterata. Next base: position 135,116,619 of record OY986437.1, read on the forward strand.
CAAAACATGCATCGACAAATCATTATACAAAGACAAAGCTCGTTACAAAGGTTCATTTCGTGCATAATTAGACCTATGAAAATTAATAAAGAACAAGTTAAAATGCCGCAACTGTCTTGACGGTATATTAAAATTTATAAGAGCCAAAAGATAAGGAAAGTCAATGTTACCTGAAATTATAGCATATATAATGACAAGGGACTGAACTTTCCTTCGCGATTCTAACGATTTTATACCTAAAAGTAAACATCTTACATTATATGGAGGGATATCTTCACGACAATATAACATACGAAGAGCAAACTTTGTAAAACTTTCCTGAACTTGTTCCAACCTAAAGGTATGAACGGCATAAATCGGATTCCAGATGAAGGAAGCGTATTCCAGTTTCGAGCGAACAAAAGCTCTTTTTCAAAAGTATACTTTAAATTCACTTAATTCTTTTTAATATGCTCCAATTACATCCGTTGATGTAGAGCGTTCATTTTCTATTTACAAAAACTTTTTAAGACCAAACCGGCTTAATTTTACTTTTGAAAATTTGAAAAAAAATTTTGTTGTCTATGCTAACAAGGCAATATCTGTAGAAAAGTAAATTAAATATATGAGGCTTATAGAATAAAAAAATTACTCTTTCATTTTTAAGCGAGAACGATATAAGTATGAGCGATTATTCTCAAGAGCAAAATTGGTTAAAACATGTTTTGTCTGTTTAATTTGGATCGATAAACAAATTTTCAGATATGATTGGCTAATGTGGAATAGAAGAGTTTTGATTCCATATCGCAAAATACATATTTTATAATTTAAACTTTCTTCTATTTTTAAATATATGAACTATTTTTTGTTAAATCAATAACTGTTATTTTCCGTTGCTGGTTTGAGTCAGAAAAACATACCAAGAGGCATTGCATAGTTCAATTTGAACTTGAATGAGTGTAGATTCATATTTTTATTTTATAGTTCGTGTTGATTTTGTGTTCCGTTTTAAGTTTAAACTTGAGCTTGAAACGAGGAATGAAAACAAATTAAGCTAATACTTACAAGTATTTTTTTTGAGCCTTGTGTGTTTCTTATGCATATTTATGTAATTGTTTGTCATATATATTGAACAATTTTTTTATTTTTTAATGCATATTTTAAGTGCATATTTTCTTAATTTTAGGTGCATATATATGCGCATATATTGGATGTTTTTAGTGCATGAGATTCCGGTCCCTAGTCATCAGCATAGAGCAAATATTTTGAGTTGCAGAATATTTTATTTATATCATTAATAAATAATATAAATAATAAGGGACCCTTGCCTTGCGGCACCCCAGAAGAAGCAATGAACTTATAGGATTTAACATTATTAATTGATAAGTAACAAGATCTACCGCTAAGGTAAGATTTAATCCAATCTAAAAAAGTTGAGTGGAAACCCATTTTGAAAAGTTTTGCGATTAATATATTATGGCAAACCTCATCAAACGCTTTAGAAAAATCCGTGTAAATGGCGTCAACATGACAACCACCCTCAAAGAATGAAATGCAATATTGATTAAAGATCGTTAGGATAGTTAAGGTAGAACGACCTGAAATGAAACCATGCTGTTCAGGACATAAATAGCGTTTAACAAGAAAACATATCTCATTTTTAACAATTCTTTCAAAAATTTTAGAGATAGTAGACAACTTTGAAATGGGTCGATAGTTAAAGATATCATGTTTAGATCCATATTTAAAAACAGGAATAATATGGGAAACCTTCCAACTATCTAAGAATGTCCCATCCGCTAGTGACATATTAAATATATGGCACAAGGAACAGACAAAGCCTGAGCACATTTTAAAAACACTACAGGGCAGAAACCACCAATGTCGGCCTTCACAGTGTTTTTTACTTGACATGATGATTCAAACACATCTAATTCAGAGATCGTTAAGGAGCCAAAATTCAAAAAGGAATCGACATTAGATAGGTCAACACCGCTAAGCATGTGGCGTCCGCATAATTGGCACTAAAAAAGTCAACAAAAAGTTTAACTGTATCCACTAGGGAAACTGAAGACACCCCATTCAAATTCATTGTTGTTGGAATATTTGAGCAACACTTTTTTGACTCAATAAAATTCCAAAAAGACTTGGGATTTGTTTTTATATTCGATTCAAAACCCATAATATACTGCTTATATAAGAATTTGTTGAGAAAATTAAATTTTCTCATAAATTGTAAATATTTAGACTTATCCTCATCATCGTTTGTAGATTTAAATAACCTAAGATGTTTATTTCGAAGGTTTTTTAATTTTTAAGGCCATTGGTGTACCATGGGAGTCTAAAAGTTTTACGAGCCAAACGAGGAATATTATTTACACAAACTGAAGTTACTTGCGCTTTAAAATCATCAAAACAAATTGCGACATTTTTACCATTAAATAAAGAGATCCAGTCAGTACATCTAAAAATACTTGAAAGATTATTAAAATTACATAATTTAAAGTTAAATAAACTAGATGACGGAGCAGAGTGTATAAAATAATAGAAATTAATATTTAGGATTAGCGAAATATGATGCATATCAGACTGACGAATCGGACACATGCACTCTGAAAGTTCATACTTAATATTATTGAATATAAATATAAGATCTAAAATTCGATTTAAATTATTTAAATATGAATTAATTTGAAGTAGATCGATACTCAGCAATCAATAAGATTTAAATTTAGGAAATTTTACCTTTCATAGTGCAGGCTGTACAAAATACGTAATTAATAATGATATATGTACATTTTCGTGTCAGTCAAATACTTTTTATGATTCTAGAAAGTGCTCGTCAAAATGTTTTTCTATTGACTGCGTTAAGTCATTTAAATATCTCGGACTGTTACTGGATTGGAAAATGAACTGGGTTGATCATACAACCGTTCTTAAAAGATAACTTATGGGCGCTACCAGACATGTTTATCTTCTTAAATCGTTTTGCTCTTCTAAACTTCTAGTTTGCATTTATCATGGCATCTTCCACTCAAAACTAAAGTATGGCTTAGTCTGTTGGGGTGGAACCCATGCTAATAAAATTAATCCTTTACTTATCGCACAAAAACACGTTATTCGTATTATCTGTAACAAAAACCGACTTGAAAGTAGCTTTCCTTTGTTCAAAAGCTTGAACATTTTACCTATTAAGCATTTCTATTACTTTAGAGTGCTACAAATATTTTTTAAAAGATCCGGCTATTTATTGAGCAGAAATAATTCTAGCCACAATTTGAGAACTAATAGTCAAAACTTTGCAATCATTCCGCCTCACTACTTAAATCATTTTTTCTCCTTCTTTACATGTACTGCTCCCAGAGTCTTTAACAGTTTAACATATAATGTTCGTTGTTTGCGTAATAAAAATATGTGTTTTTAAAGAAGTGAAGTCATGGCTTTTTAATAAAGATTTCAATGTAATTGACTCCCTTAACACTGTGTCCTTTTAATTTAAATTCATTTGTTTTATAATTTAATTAATGTATATTCTTCATTATATTATTCTATCATATTGAGTTCTTTATTTCAAAATTGTTGTAAGACCCCACTACCTTACTTTATTTTAAGGTATTTTGTTTAATGTTAAGTATCACAACTGCATTCGCCACTTGTTCTAATTGAACAACAGAATGTAGTTTTTATTAATCAATTCTGTATGTAGTATTAAAAGTATTTTGAAAATTGTAAAAAAAAAAAATAAGATACATTTCATGAGAATGATTGATGTTCTCTGGAGTAAATTCACCACCGAGATAAGTCCACGATACATTGCTGAGGTAAAAGTCCCCAAAAACAGCTAAATGACAGTTGGCACCAATTGATGACTGAAGCGAAATAATATTATCCACATGAGCAGCGTAGATAAACTTAGGGCTCGACGGCGCAATATATGATACGCACATATAGAAAGCTCCATATGGTCCAGTTAGTGCAACACAAAGTTGGTCAAGCAGTGAATCAGGACATTGCAGATTATGTTACGAAGAGCAGAGACACCTTTTTACTGCTACAAGAACGCCGCCACCTCTATTAAATCCAGTTTTTTCAGAGTCACGATCTTTACGATAAACTTGAAACTTTTTAGTATCGAAAAATTCACCTTCGAAAAACTCAAGGTTAAGCCAGGTCTCCACAAAAATAAAAATATCGTAATCCCCATCTGATATGAAATTGAAAATTATTTGATATTTAGTTCTCATTCCAGACATATTCTGGAAATAAATTTGAAGATATCCGCAAACTATTGAAGAATCTAAGTCGGTACCGGTGTTCTCCCTACGTTTTGAAAATTTATAAACGGCCGAATAGTAACATTTCTATGCCAAAGAGTTGAGCTCAGAACTTTATCATAAAACATTTCAGCTACACCAAGTTTAAAATTAATACTCTCCAGATTATTTAAGTTAACATCCTTTTTCACAAGTTTGTGACATGTAAGATGAATACGATCTATAGAAGCATGTTTAATTACATAAGAAATAATGTTTACCTCAGTAACATTAGGCTTAAACGACGATAGGTACAGATACTTTTTCTTCGTAGCAACATCAAGCTCATAGTTTTCATTAAGGCCAACTATAGGTTTAGAGCGATTAATTTGTGTATTCTTGCTTTGAACCGTATTCCAGTCATTGTTATTATTATCATTATATAGCTCTTGCTCCAAAGAATTAAAATCATTAGCAGGTACATTAGCATGAGAGAATTCTTGAGAGGCAGCTACAAAAGCAGTAGCAATAGAATCATCAGTAGAAGAGAATATATTATGTGATGAAATAGACGTTGCCATATTCATATTAGAAACAGGAACAGCGTTAACAGCAGCATAAGAGGAAGCAGTAGAAGAGATCAATGCTTGAGAATAAGTCAAAGTAGCAATTTCAGAATTAGAAGCAGGAACAACAATAGATGGTAGAGAGCTTTGATGAGTAACAGTTTTCAGTTGATTTATTTTAAAGTAATTAAAAAAATAATTTAAATTTAACTAGTTAAACAAGTAGTTGAAAATATATGCAGTTTTCAAATGATTTATTTTAAAATAGTCAAAAAAAATAATTTAAATTCAACTAATTTAACAAGTAGTGGAAAACATATGCAGACGAAAGTCAATTGACTTATTTAGCGGGCATCACCAAACGAACTAACATACAAAATATGTTAGTTCGTTTTATTGGAAAAAATACTTTTTTAACTACTTTTAAATTAGTTGATTTTCCTACAGGGTACCTTCTATTTAGAAAGCGAACGCGTTACCCACTGAACCACAGAGGAATGTTGATTTTTTTTCTCTCGATTATCGGTTGATTCAAGCCAACTGCAGTGAACACTTTTCACTGTGTAGACCAAGTTGTAACAATATGCTAAATTAATTATGAACCAATGCTTAATACCATAGTAAAATTATTATAAAGTAGCAGCGACAATTTTTGTTGCGGTCAACGTATGTCAAACAAAAGAAAATCAAAACGAGAGCGTGCTATGGTTGCTATGGCAGCTGATGCAAAATGGAAATATCAAAAATGTTTTGTGTCACACAGAGAAAATAAATAAATAAATTTCATGTAAGCTTTTTTTTAAAAAAACTGTTTATCTGTTTAATTAACGTTCGTTTTAGGTTTTCTTTTGTTTGACGTTCGTTGACCGCAGCTCGTTAGAAAAAAGGTAGTCTTCAAGGGTACCTGACAAATAATTTTACCATGCTTTATACCAAGAAATACTTTATGTGTTATTGCTTTGTTTCTCTTTAGAATTTGTTTCTATTTTAAACTTATTGCAAAACAACATAAAACTCAAAACCAGTTTTCTATTTTTTTTTTCTTTATAAGAAAATGAATTCTTTATATACAAAAATGAATTATGAATATCATTGCTTTTAAGGGGGAGTTGTAGTAGAAGTTGTAGTATACTTTAAGTACTCTCTCTTAGTATTCTATGACTTAGTACTCTTATACAATATAGGTACCATATTACTATACCATGTTAAGTATATTACAAAATGTACGAACCTTTTGCTATAACAGTAAAGCAATATTAAGTAAGTCGGAAACCGGAAACCCAACGAAACGTCGGGGAAAAAATATTATTTTTATTTATATTATTTGATTAACTTTTGTTATGAATGAAAAACACTTTCCTCGTTTTGGAATTGAACTTTTTTTTTTGCATGCCATAAACAAAATAAAGGTTTTATCTTTTAAGAAATCAGAACAAGTAAAGCAAACAAAGGGTTGACATGTATTTTGTATATACAGAATCTATAAAAATGGTAAGTAGATAATTTTTTAACAAAAGTTTTGCAGTCATTAAAAATTTCTTTGCAAATAGAAACACTCAACAAAAAACTCAATAGCAACATATTTCCAAAATTTTTTTGATTCCTACTTATCAAAATTTTTTTAAATTTTGTCCGCACTCATTGTCGCAAACACTGTGCGACGTGTTTTGGCTGCCGGAGAAAATTTTGAAATAAAATTCAGAAGGAATAACAACTTTTACTGTAAGAATTTTTTTCAAAATTTTCTCTGTCAACCAAAACACGTCGTAACAAATTATGACTGACAAATTAACACTGAGAATGAACTCAGTAAATCCTTTTTCGTAGTTTCTTCGATAACCGTACTTCGTCTACGTTATACATGAAAGTATAAAAATGTATGGTGTGAGAAAACGTATTTTAAATTGTATTGATAAAGTAATTAAGGTAATAATTTACTCATGATAATATGCATATCACTAAAAAAAATTTTAGACATTAATCTGTTTTGTTGATATTTTTCAAGATTTTTCTGGAGCTATATATTAAAAATCATAGCTTATATTTACCTTTCAACTGTTTTCCTAGTTGATCACATGGACTTTTTTCTAAAACACACATTATTTGTCTGCTCACAACGACTTGATTATTTAAAAGTTTAGTAATATTCTTTTCATCCGCTTGATTTGCAGCAGTTGTGTATGCCAGATAAAAAAAAATTAATTTCGTGCATAGAAATGTCAATGAAGACTGTTTGAAGACCATTTTTTATATTGCCGATATTTTTTAAGTTAAAAAATAAACATATTTATTCTAAAACTTTTTGGTATACTATTAGAAATCACCCTTTAATATGACCTAGAAATGAGTTAGTTATCCTAGTCAAGTAGAGCCATAATATAACTTCTTAGTGTAAACGATAAATTCACCAACTCGATTATGTACATTTTGATCTGCAATATGAAATGTGTTTCTTTTTGTGTGGAGGAGCAAAATAAACCCAAAGGATACCCAAACAAAGGTAAATATTTATTTAATTATGTCTTTGATTCTTTTACAATTTTAGTATTGATTATGTTCATCTGGCAAAATTTTTTATTTTCAATTCAATCGGTTTTTTATTTATTCATTTTCATCAATGATAAAACTTTATTGAACATGCCATTTTGAAATCCAGTTGTTGATTAGAAGCCGAAAAATCAGTAAGTCGATAAATTCGCAACGCTCGAAAGACGCTCAATTTAATAGCCCAGACAAAATGAGCATGGCCAACACGTAGCGAGCTGTCAAAAACTTAGGCAACGAAATGCTGTGCAATAGAATTTGTGTTGATAACGCAGATAGAGCTTTGTTCATATAATATTTTGTTATTTTTTACTAAATTAATAGATAGAGCTTTTTGCATGTAATAATTTTTTTATTTTTTACTAATAGGACTAATTTGTTTTAGTCAATTAAAAGTTTTCTTATTTCAACTATGTAATTGGACACTTTGCTACCGTTGGCTTCGCCGAAAGTTAAAAGTTCGTCAACATTTGCGTTGGCTGCGTTCGCTACGTGTTGGTTATTTTTATTATGTTCATTTCTTCTATGTTAACATTTCTTCCATGTTAACATTTTTTCTGTTGGCTGCTCATTCTGTCTGAGCTAAAAGTATTAAATTCTGATTTAATTATTTCGATCCGTTAAGTTCTACTATCTTTGATTAAATACTCTGCACCGTGGCCGATATAGAAACAATATGTAGAGGGTAGGTCAATCCAAGAAATATGAGTTGGTATTAAGGGTGGTAAATAATATAATATAATATAATATAATATAATATAATATAATATAATACAATATAATATAATATAATATAATATAATATAATATAATATAATATAATATAATATAATATAATATAATATAATATAATATAATATAATATAATATAATATAATATAATATAATATAATATAATATAATATAATATAATATAATATAATATAATATAATATAATATAATATAATATAATATAATATAATATAATATAATATAATATAATATAATATAATATAATATAATATAATATAATATAATATAATATAATATAATATAATATAATATAATATAATATAATATAATATAATATAATATAATATAATATAATATAATATAATATAATATAATATAATATAATATAATATAATATAATATAATATAATATAATATAATATAATATAATATAATATAATATAATATAATATAATATAATATAATATAATATAATATAATATAATATAATATAATATAATATAATATAATATAATATAATATAATATAATATAATATAATATAATATAATATAATATAATATAATATAATATAATATAATATAATATAATATAATATAATATAATATAATATAATATAATATAATATAATATAATATAATATAATATAATATAATATAATATAATATAATATAATATAATATAATATAATATAATATAATATAATATAATATAATATAATATAATATAATATAATATAATATAATATAATATAATATAATATAATATAATATAATATAATATAATATAATATAATATAATATAATATAATATAATATAATATAATATAATATAATATAATATAATATAATATAATATAATATAATATAATATAATATAATATAATATAATATAATATAATATAATATAATATAATATAATATAATATAATATAATATAATATAATATAATATAATATAATATAATATAATATAATATAATATAATATAATATAATATAATATAATATAATATAATATAATATAATATAATATAATATAATATAATATAATATAATATAATATAATATAATATAATATAATATAATATAATATAATATAATATAATATAATATAATATAATATAATATAATATAATATAATATAATATAATATAATATAATATAATATAATATAATATAATATAATATAATATAATATAATATAATATAATATAATATAATATAATATAATATAATATAATATAATATAATATAATATAATATAATATAATATAATATAATATAATATAATATAATATAATATAATATAATATAATATAATATAATATAATATAATATAATATAATATAATATAATATAATATAATATAATATAATATAATATAATATAATATAATATAATATAATATAATATAATATAATATAATATAATATAATATAATATAATATAATATAATATAATATAATATAATATAATATAATATAATATAATATAATATAATATAATATAATATAATATAATATAATATAATATAATATAATATAATATAATATAATATAATATAATATAATATAATATAATATAATATAATATAATATAATATAATATAATATAATATAATATAATATAATATAATATAATATAATATAATATAATATAATATAATATAATATAATATAATATAATATAATATAATATAATATAATATAATATAATATAATATAATATAATATAATATAATATAATATAATATAATATAATATAATATAATATAATATAATATAATATAATATAATATAATATAATATAATATAATATAATATAATATAATATAATATAATATAATATAATATAATATAATATAATATAATATAATATAATATAATATAATATAATATAATATAATATAATATAATATAATATAATATAATATAATATAATATAATATAATATAATATAATATAATATAATATAATATAATATAATATAATATAATATAATATAATATAATATAATATAATATAATATAATATAATATAATATAATATAATATAATATAATATAATATAATATAATATAATATAATATAATATAATATAATATAATATAATATAATATAATATAATATAATATAATATAATATAATATAATATAATATAATATAATATAATATAATATAATATAATATAATATAATATAATATAATATAATATAATATAATATAATATAATATAATATAATATAATATAATATAATATAATATAATATAATATAATATAATATAATATAATATAATATAATATAATATAATATAATATAATATAATATAATATAATATAATATAATATAATATAATATAATATAATATAATATAATATAATATAATATAATATAATATAATATAATATAATAATATAATATAATATAATATAATATAATATAATATAATATAATATAATATAATATAATATAATATAATATAATATAATATAATATAATATAATATAATATAATATAATATAATATAATATAATATAATATAATATAATATAATATAATATAATATAATATAATATAATATAATATAATATAATATAATATAATATAATATAATATAATATAATATAATATAATATAATATAATATAATATAATATAATATAATATAATATAATATAATATAATATAATATAATATAATATAATATAATATAATATAATATAATATAATATAATATAATATAATAATATAATATAATATAATATAATATAATATAATATAATATAATATAATATAATATAATATAATATAATATAATATAATATAATATAATATAATATAATATAATATAATATAATATAATATAATATAATATAATATAATATAATATAATATAATATAATATAATATAATATAATATAATATAATATAATATAATATAATATAATATAATATAATATAATATAATATAATATAATATAATATAATATAATATAATATAATATAATATAATATAATATAATATAATATAATATAATATAATATATATAATATAATATAATATAATATAATATAATATAATATAATATAATATAATATAATATAATATAATATAATATAATATAATATAATATAATATAATATAATATAATATAATATAATATAATATAATATAATATAATATAATATAATATAATATAATATAATATAATATAATATAATATAATATAATATAATATAATATAATATAATATAATATAATATAATATAATATAATATAATATAATATAATATAATATAATATAATATAATATAATATAATATAATATAATATAATATAATATAATATAATATAATATAATATAATATAATATAATATAATATAATATAATATAATATAATATAATATAATATAATATAATATAATATAATATAATATAATATAATATAATATAATATAATATAATATAATATAATATAATATAATATAATATAATATAATATAATATAATATAATATAATATAATATAATATAATATAATATAATATAATATAATATAATATAATATAATATAATATAATATAATATAATATAATATAATATAATATAATATATATAATATAATATAATATAATATAATATAATATAATATAATATAATATAATATAATATAATATAATATAATATAATATAATATAATATAATATAATATAATATAATATAATATAATATAATATAATATAATATAATATAATATAATATAAATATAATATAATATAATATAATATAATATAATATAATATAATATAATATAATATAATATAATATAATATAATATAATATAATATAATATAATATAATATAATATAATATAATATAATATAATATAATATAATATAATATAATATAATATAATATAATATAATATAATATAATATAATATAATATAATATAATATAATATAATATAATATAATATAATATAATATAATATAATATAATATATATAATATAATATAATATAATATAATATAATATAATATAATATAATATAATATAATATAATATAATATAATATAATATAATATAATATAATATAATATAATATAATATAATATAATATAATATAATATAATATAATATAATATAATATAATATAATATAATATAATATAATATAATATAATATAATATAATATAATATAATATAATATAATATAATATAATATAATATAATATAATATAATATAATATAATATAATATAATATAATATAATATAATATAATATAATATAATATAATATAATATAATATAATATAATATAATATAATATAATATAATATAATATAATATAATATAATATAATATAATATAATATAATATAATATAATATAATATAATATAATATAATATAATATAATATAATATAATATAATATAATATAATATAATATAATATAATATAATATAATATAATATAATATAATATAATATAATATAATATAATATAATATAATATAATATAATATAATATAATATAATATAATATAATATAATATAATATAATATAATATAATATAATATAATATAATATAATATAATATAATATAATATAATATAATATAATATAATATAATATAATATAATATAATATAATATAATATAATATAATATAATATAATATAATATAATATAATATAATATAATATAATATAATATAATATAATATAATATAATATAATATAATATAATATAATATAATATAATATAATATAATATAATATAATATAATATAATATAATATAATATAATATAATATAATATAATATAATATAATATAATATAATATAATATAATATAATATAATATAATATAATATAATATAATATAATATAATATAATATAATATAATATAATATAATATAATATAATATAATATAATATAATATAATATAATATAATATAATATAATATAATATAATATAATATAATATAATATAATATAATATAATATAATATAATATAATATAATATAATATAATATAATATAATATAATATAATATAATATAATATAATATAATATAATATAATATAATATAATATAATATAATATAATATAATATAATATAATATAATATAATATAATATAATATAATATAATATAATATAATATAATAATATAATATAATATAATATAATATAATATAATATAATATAATATAATATAATATAATATAATATAATATAATATAATATAATATAATATAATATAATATAATATAATATAATATAATATAATATAATATAATATAATATAATATAATATAATATAATATAATATAATATAATATAATATAATATAATATAATATAATATAATATAATATAATATAATATAATATAATATAATATAATATAATATAATATAATATAATATAATATAATATAATATAATATAATATAATATAATATAATATAATATAATATAATATAATATAATATAATATAATATAATATAATATAATATAATATAATATAATATAATATAATATAATATAATATAATATAATATAATATAATATAATATAATATAATATAATATAATATAATATAATATAATATAATATAATATAATATAATATAATATAATATAATATAATATAATATAATATAATATAATATAATATAATATAATATAATATAATATAATATAATATAATATAATATAATATAATATAATATAATATAATATAATATAATATAATATAATATAATATAATATAATATAATATAATATATATAATATAATATAATATAATATAATATAATATAATATAATATAATATAATATAATATAATATAATATAATATAATATAATATAATATAATATAATATAATATAATATAATATATAATATAATATAATATAATATAATATATAATATAATATAATATAATATAATATAATATAATATAATATAATATAATATAATATAATATAATATAATATAATATAATATAATATAATATAATATAATATAATATAATATAATATAATATAATATAATATAATATAATATAATATAATATAATATAATATAATATAATATAATATAATATAATATAATATAATATAATATAATATAATATAATATAATATAATATAATATAATATAATATAATATAATATAATATAATATAATATAATATAATATAATATAATATAATATAATTAATATAATATAATATAATATAATATAATATAATATAATATAATATAATATAATATAATATAATATAATATAATATAATATAATATAATATAATATAATATAATATAATATAATAT